>JANTBZ010046092.1:0-10887 GCA_024741255.1 Exechia fusca
CCTTGATACAACCGAATATGAATATTGTAATTAACAAACAGCATGTATTTGTCCAACAAGTAGAATCATAATACTATTTGAATATCGATTTTCATTGCGCTACCACTGGAACATGTAGCTCGTGTGATGGACAGGTTAGATTGTTTTTTGAATATGGAATGAAATATTCAAATTGAATTGAATTGTTCTTATATCAATATTACGAATATCTCTCCACTCACACAGACGCATTGGAAATACAACCAAGGACGCTTCATATTTTATATTTAGAAACAAAGATTTAAGCAAGTGGAGATATTTCGAATAATTGCGTTTATAATAGTCTGAAGAATATTAAACGAATATCTCTCATCACGTTGAGAAATTTCACTTACTCTGTAGTATTTTTGTCTAATGTAATGCTACGGAAAACCAATTAAAAGGTCTCACTGTTCCAGTTGGTTTCCACTTTTCGAACAGCATTGAATTGCAAATCAAGTGCACCGACCCGAACAATTTATTCTCCACAATATTTGTGTGCTGAAGACGCTCCTGACTACTCATAAAATGCACACGGAATAGCGAATGGTTGCTGCGCGCTGCACGTGTATGTAAACATCATAATGAGTGCAATAGCCTTTATGTGCGTGCGAGAGTGTGTGTATGCCTTGCGTCGTATGCATGTGATTAAATGAAAAATACACACACAGTGTGTGAGTGCGGTGTTGTGCGTATAAATGGAAGTGCATACAACGACTGCGAGCCCTTAGAAAACAAGTCCGGCCCCAGAGGCTGCCACATTTCGAGCTACACGTAGGTAGGGTAGGGTAGAAGGTCATATTGTGGGTGAACTTACTTCAGCATTCGTTTGTTACAGTATACTGAAAATGAACGTAAAATATAAATTTGAACATTCAACATATCACTATGAATTGAATTGGAAGGTATAGGGTCAGACACTACTTTCGAGAGGACTTGAGCAGGTATTTTTCTAAAGATGTTCAAATGTCGAGTGATAGCATAAGTAACGTCCTTATCAACAATAGACTGAGTAGACTAGACTGTTTCACAAGATATCACAGTTCTACTTAAGTCTGGGTTACATACAAATCGTTCAAGACGATTTGTATTTGGTTGTAGGATCTCAATTTAACGCGCATTTGTCTCAGCACTTCTAGTAATGTTTTAACAACTTTTCGAGAGTTTAAATGATGCAGTTCAGTTGAATGGACATTACTCCATCATCTACAAAAAAATCGTTCAAGAAAAGTAAAAGCAACATCGATTTTTTTAAATATTTGCAAATGATGAGAATTTGAGTACATTTACCTTCCTTGTAGTTACGTTTATTGGTTGTATATCATAGACTAAAGTCCTTACAACTGAACTACTTCCCTACAATAGTTCTTAAAACATAACTAAAAGTGCTCAGACAAATGTTAAATCGCACAATATCCTACAATCAACTGAGAATCGTCCTGCGCAATGTGTATGTAAACTAAAACTCACGAATTTAAGTTGTGTCAGTTGTGAACAAAAAGACAAGATCTTTAAGGAACAGAATACGGCTGGATATTGCTGGTTATTTTAATCGTTGACCTTCGGTTATTCGAAGTTAGACCAAGTTCAAGAGCCAAACTTTTCCTCCAACATTCTCAGCTCGAGATCCAAGCGCCTCGCAAGCGCCTAGACTCTTACGATTGAATTCAGCACGTTTGTTTGTTCAACTACACAACATCGCCCCCCTTGGCTGGCGTACCATTTCACTCCACACATAATTTGCCTCACACTCGCCTCCTCCGTCGCCATCGCCGCCATCGCCGCATTCGCCTCCGCCCGAGTGTGTGTGTTTATTTTAGTAATTTTATTTGCCATTGTGGAGCTCATTTAACGCTCTCCACTCGCTCTGCACTCGAGCTGCTGCCGCATGCTCGGGCATTTCGCGCTGGCTTCGTCGTGTGTTTATAATGTCCACCTCTTCACTCAATATCGCCACACGCACGCACGCACTCACTTTAAACAGTTATTTGTGTGTATACACAAAAGAAGCGAGCAGAAAAAAATCAGCACACAAAGAATTCACACCGAGAGCATACTTCAATATAGCAGCAGCCAACGCAGCCAGTTAAGTGCACCCACCAACACCGACAGATTTGTGGACGCCACACACTGGGACAATTGTCCACGCGCGCGAAAGCCATTTGGCCAACACAACACACATCGGGACAACTCCAACTCCGAAATCCAACGAGTGTGTGAGGAGTGCGTGTAAGTGCGGCCAACAGATTTCGGAGCTGTGCTCCTGACACACACAAAAATCGTCGACCACCACCACCGCCACATATCACATACACCGGACATTACACCGGACCCGGTGCAGAGTGGCGGCGGCGGCGGCAGTGCGTGACCCCCTCGTAGCACATGGGCCACTCGCAGTGGCCGTGTGTGGCACCCAGCGTTAAAGCCACCACCGCCATCGCCATCGACTAAATCCCATCATCCATACATCCATCCAAACCGCCACTGCTGCTACCCTTTCAAACAACCCCCCCCCCCTCCAGCAGCAGCCGAACGTCGGCGACCTCTTCGCAGACGTCTCCGTCTCCACAGTGTCCGACAAATCGGACAGCTGGAACGGCGGCGGCGGCAGCAAACATATACACACACAAACAGAAAAACATCGCACAAACAGCACGGTGTCCGACCCAACTCAAAAACGTCTTCGCGTCGCGTCCTCGTCGCGTAGCCGTGGCCGCCACATCTGTCAGCTTCGACGTGGATTAAAAAAAATACACACACATATATGTATGTACATATATAAATATAATGTGCGCGTGAATCTGTCGGTTTCTGCGTCGTCCTTCGGCGCATCGCGCGTCGCGTCTCTTCTTCTTCGTCTTGGTGTCGTCTCGTATCGTCTGCTCCAGATTATCGGTGTGCCTGTTTTTTCGCGGAGTCCGCTCGAACACACTCAATGTATAAAAACACGCATATTATATCGGGATAAACAGCCAGCCGCGGATGGCATAAACAACAAAAAAACGCGCGCGCTCATAAATAAAGTAGGTAACTTCATTCAACCAGCATACGAATTATCACGCCGCATTCGGAGACGAATCGGTCCAGTCGGAATACAAACGGGTAGTCAAATAAATAACGCAACGGCCAACCAGCCAGCCAGCCAACCATATGTACATATAGACCATATACCATATACTAGTGTGTAACAGTGTACAAATATTCAAATATAACCGCCCACGAAGGAGATCATAGCAGCGCGCGAGCGAACGCGTGTGCAATTTGAAGACTGTGCGAGCGGCAACCGCGAACGTAAATATTTACATACACAAAGTGCGAAAGACACCACAACACACTCGACGCTCGACTCGACGATACGAACAATATTATCATACCGCGCGCGCGCATAAAACGCACATCACGCTCGGCGGCACTCGAACGCGCTCTTCTCGCATTTTGTTCTACTACAAAACGGCTCCGCAGCAGCCCGAACCAGAGCAGCAATAAAATATCTGAATAATATTTCCTGTGACCCGCCGAACGCACACGCAAACAAGCAAGCACGCAAGCGCCGGTAACGTAAAAATGGAAATGGAATACCGATTATGCGCTACGCACGAACTCCACGCGAATCGGGCCCGATGCACGGCAACGGAAACCACCAGCACCAGCATACATATACCGAAGCAGCATATATGATTTGAATTGCAAAAATCGGGCCAACCAACCGCCGCCGCCGCCGCCGCCACAGACAGCGGAAGAGAAAGAGAAAGCAAGTGCACGCGAAAAGTTGCCGTCTAATCCGCGCCGGCACCGGTAAATGCGAGAGAAAAAAAACGCCGGCACCCGCATCCGCCACCGCCACGGCCGCCGTCGCACAAAGAACAGTTCTCTATGTAAATGTGTGTTCGTGTTCGTCGTTCGTCGTTCTATATTCGTAACTTAAACTTAGCAACCTGCACAAAAATATTACCCAGCGCAATGCAAACGTGAATTGAAACCGTCGAAAGATCGTCGAACCCCATAGGAATAAATAATAATATAAACCACCGACGTGTGTGTAGGTAGATAAGTTGTTGATACAGTAAATACGAAACTCGCGCGAAAATCCCCACGTGTGCGTGTAACGGAATCATTCGAACATAATAATAATCATAAGTCTATAATATCCTAGTGCCGAGTGCGAAGCGCCCCAATAAACCCCAGCGCAATATCCGTGCAAACTTACACACACACACACACACATTGCCTCCACCTTCCACACTCCTCCTCTACCTCTATAATACGTCGCCGCGTTGCGTCTCTTCGTCGCGCCACTCGTCACGTCTCGCGTCGCGTCGCCCGCTTTCGCATTCCGTGCGCGACCGTACCGAACACACAAACATTCGCACCGAATATAAACCGAGCGCGTGCACGCGCCAGATAGAGAGTGTTCGGAGTAACATAAACAAGAACGTAGCGACAGCGAAGCGCATCAGCCAGCTAGCAGTGAATCTACGTTCCGAATCTCGTCGAGTGCATTTCGCAGTGCACGTGCGTTTGCGCAGTGCTAACATATAATATTCGATCACGCACACAAACACACATACGTGTGCAAGCCGTCGTGACAGCCCCGCGGAAGCCACCAGCAGACTACGTCGACAGTTTTCGCACGTGCGCGCGGTTTTGCCTCGCATCGTCGCATCGCATCGCGCTGCCGATCGGAAATTGCGCATTTGTGTGCGGTTTGCGGGCGTGCGTGTTTGCACCGCACACACACACACGGTTGGCTTTTCGTGCTCGCGTTCGCGCTTGGTTAGTGTCAGTGTGCGTTCCCGCCAGACCTGGCCAGGCATTCTGCCTCGCATACGCAAATTTAGCTGTGAAAACAATTGCCGTCATTGGCGCCAAACCGACACACGCTCACACATCAACGCGCTCCGAACCGGCACACACACTCACTCACACACGTCAATCGCGCACCACGGCGAGGCGCTCTCTGGCAAGCGGCGGCAAAACCGATTAAATCGAATCAATAAACATCTTCCGGCACATTGAATTTAATGCGCCCGGCCGCAACGTGTGCGGCTGCGTTTCACCAAGCAAGCAACCGAGCCGAGTGCCGCCACCTCGCTCGCCGTTTGAACGAGCCCAAGGTCGCCCGCCGGCCATTCGCACACACGTGTGAGTGTGACTGTGTGTCTGTGTGTCAGTCTGCGTGCGTTTGCGTCATCAACCGAGAGCCACATTGATGATATGCAATTAGGAACGCCGACGAACCACCACAATCGACATCGGCGCCTCGACCATAATCGTCTCTGACCCACCACCCCGACCACCACAGTCGTCTAGTCGTCAGAATCGAGAGACGTCTGAGCAAATCGGTCCGAAGCAGTTCTCTGCAGCGAAACCACTCCATTCCTGCCTACGATGGAATATCTGGTCGAAACGGGCGCCGCCGAACTCAGCGACACCGACTTCCTCAGCATGCTCGCGCAAAACTACTCACTGCTGCAGCCGCAGCTGCTGCTCCGCAACGGCAGCGCCTTCCTCTTCAACAGCAGCAGTCTGGCTGCGACGGAACCGCCCAACACTACGATCTATCGGGATACCTACCCGTCGGGGTATTCCCTGACCCAAATCGTAATCGCCTCCATTATCGTCACCTTCCTGATGATCATCATCGTGGTCGGCAATATGCTCGTGATCATAGCCATTGCAACGGAGAAATCGCTAAAGAACATCCAGAACTGGTTCATCGCTTCGCTGGCAGTGGCGGATTTCTTTCTGGGACTGGTCATAATGCCGTTCTCGCTGGCCAACGAGCTGATGGGCTACTGGATCTTTGGCACGGTGTGGTGTGACATCCATTCGGCGGCCGATGTGCTGCTGTGCACCGCTTCGATAATGAATCTGTGCCTGATCTCGTTGGATCGGTATTGGAGCATCACGAAGGCGGTGGAGTATTTGAGGAGCAGAACGCCCGTGAGGGCAGTGGTGATGATCACGGCGGTGTGGCTGATGTCGGCGCTGATCTGCATACCGCCGCTGCTCGGCTGGAAGGTGAAGCGGCCGGAGGGCACGGCACGGGAGCTGGCGCAGTGTCAGGTGAGTGAAGTGTCCCTTGGGTCTGTCGCGGGGAGGTTGTGAACCGTGTTGAACTTTGAATCGGCTGGTCGGTTGGTGTTAGACCTGACGGCCTGACGGCCTGGCGGTTGGCATGATTAGATTTATGATGCGGCTCCGCCACCGTTGCCCATCGGGCACTTTCGGCCCGGCGCTAATTACTTGTTTATGAACAACACGGTGGTCTGACACCACCGCACAAGTGGGCTAGACTGTAGAGAGACTGAGGGGTGGCAGCAAAGGGGTTGATGGGTCGTCGTCGACGTCGGTGCGAAAAGTCATTTACAAATTGTATTTGCGTGTTCTCGCGTCACCCGCGCGAAATGAGCGCTGGCGTTCGGGGTGAGCGTTCGGGTGAGTGAGCGAAACTTGCGGCAGGCACGCAAGTGCTGCGCGATTTTTCTGTCGGTAATAAAACGGCCGCCGAAAAGTGTCCAACTTACTGGCACGGGCACGAGGAGCACGAGGAGCACTCGTCGTTGTTCCATTGCCACCACCCTCAGAACAGCCACCACCACATTTTTGAGCGTTAGCAGGCTGATTGCAGAGGCGGATCAAGAACGTGAAGGAGGATAGTGCTTGAAGTAATATTCGTGACAAACAGCAATGACGGCACATTGCTATGTATGTCGATATGTAATATTGTTATGAGAAACGTAATCTGCAATCTCTCTAGTCATAATCAACACCAATCTACTATTCAAGGATCGATGTACTCAACTCAGATTGTATATATTGTATCTTGTATCTGTAGTTATAGGTTATACATTATTTTGCATTTGAGTTGAGTTTGGATTAAATAAGGAATATAATTCAACTGGGAAATTAATTGGAAACAAAATACATCCACAATTTAGATAAGATTCAGATTTAGATCGAGTTAGAAGTGATGTGATCCGGTGTAGACTACACGTGATCCGACTTCTAACTCGATCGACTGAATCATACGAAAGCTCGAACTTGAATGAATAAGCTTCGTATCATTGAAAATATATTCCAAATCTATTTGAATGGAGTTTAATAGTATTGCCAGGTGCGTGTCTCTCTATGCTCACAACATCATCGCAATGATATGAACAATCATTTGTTATAAGGATCTTATTTCAACGTTTGATATCAGGGAGCCAAGCCAAACTAAAGAAAGATGGAAGATGCAGTCATTTTTTCAAACATTTCGAACAGTGCCAGATGCGTCTCTCTTCACACATCACTCCCTAAACTGTAAGGTCATTACTATATTACACCTGAAATATGGCAAGGTGTCGGAAAATCGTCAACACCTGCAATTACTCTTCATTACCCCGCGAAATCCCACTCCGGATCCGCGCCTGAACTGGCTCTGCCCACCCCGCCAGTGGCCCCACCACACACAGAGGCCGAAACGCCATTATAACCCTTTATCCCATTTTGACGCCGCGCTCCGCACCGCACCGGCTCCCTTCTAGCCGGCGTATTTTCGCCAGGCATTTTTTTCCCGTCCATCGTCGCCGCTGCGAACAGCGTCGGCTCGCGTTTTAGGCTAGCGCGGAAAAAAATGCTCGAGTCCATGCCCCAGACATATTTCAATTACCTTCAGTGTGTGTAGGTGCGGCGTGTCTGGGGTGTTGCGGCGGCGGCTGTATGTGTGCCCCCAAGTGCCCTTACTTCCCCCGGTGCCGGCCACTTCGCCGATCCACCGCCGTTTTCGTCGTTGGTGCTGCTGCTGCTGCAAAGGACGAGAGCGTGCGCGTCGCGACAAAACAAATCGCCTGGATCTGGCGTTGAGGCTTAGCTTCGTCGCTGTGTGCTATAGTAGGAGAGCTGTGCCGGAGTGGATGAACAGTGCATACACATATGCGCACGCCTAGGGTGGGTCGTTTTGGCGCTTCTTTGGAAATTCGAGAGATCCGAGTTTCGGGATTGCATACCATTATGATCTATAGAAAATTCCACAAAATTCTAGGTCGTTTAACGGTAGAACTTTATTTCGAAGATTCAATTTCAAAATCGCGCCACTTTTGGTATATTGGCATTTCTGATATAGCTAAAAGGTTGAGGGTATCTTTCGAAGACAAACACTATGGTGTAGCCCACACATCTGGATACAACTCACAAGGGAAGAGTCAGGACTTTATGGAAGCAATCGAAGAAACTCTTACAAGGTAGAAACTAGATGCGAAATAAAGATATACGATTCTTGCCAAATTGGCCTGTGGCGGAAGTTATAAACAGCCTGAGATTGAAAAACACAATATTGGACTGCTCATAACTTCCACCACAGATCCCATCGGAAAGAATCCTGACAAACGTATATCATTATTTTGCATCAAATTATAATAAGTAAATAATACTCATTCGTTTAGACTTCTGAAAACATTGGGTTTCAGTTGGAGTGTTGGCGGCATTACTTTGAAATACTCTTTTACGCGGTTGATTAATTTGAGCTGCCGAAGTCGGAAGTCGAGGATTCGAACCATAATTCGTAAATCCAAAATCCACTACCATCGATCACGTATGCTAGTTTGAATGGAGATCAGCCTCGATCTCTTAACTCTCATCACCCTTTCAAAATGACTTACGAATCCGCCGTTGGGGTCTAAATAGACCCGCATCGGAAACGACCTGAAATATGCTCACATTCGAGTCGCGGTTTTTACACGTGAAAGAAGACTCAAAATAACGATATAAGTGTGTCAGGATTTTTGCAATTGCTACCTGTGGCGGAAGATATGAACAGTTCAACGCATGATTGGTGAATTATTCATATCCGAGAGTTGAAGTCAAATGTTCTGTCAATTTTGTACAGTTACTCTCACATATTTTCTGACCCCGGCTTTCTCGAGTTTCGAGAAATGTGTCTCTTAACAGCACCCTACTCTAACGCACACACTCACACACACTCACACTCTCAAACACACACACATACGAAAAAACGGTGTAATACCAGGCGCACGGCGTTGTCGATACGTTACGATGTCGTATTTGTGCAAAACATCAAAGTTTGTGTGCACGCGCCTCTGTTTGTTGTGCGCCATAAAAAATGAGTATGCCAACTACATAAAAACGTGCACCAGTGTGTATGTGTGTCTGTAGTCCAACTCTTGCTATGTTGCGTGCACACACACGCTGGCATTTTGTTCACGACAAAAGTCGACACGGGCACCAGTAAAAAAAAAGAATAACGAAAGTAAATTGTAATGATTATCGTTTAGTTATTCGCACGCCATGCGAGTGGCCGTGTGTGGCGGACAGGACACACACAGGAGGACGCAAGGACGACATGCGAGGAAAAGCGAGCGAGCGCGTGTCTTTCGGTTTTTATGTTGTGTCGTCGCATACACAGATAAAATGTGACACGACATTTCGTGCGTTTCGTCACGTTGGCGGCGGTGCTGGGTTGATGGCTGGTGTCGTCGTCGTCGTCGTCGTCGTCGGGCTTGATGGCGATGAATCGTGTGTTGGACGCGCACGCGAACACAAAATGCGACCCTAGACATGATTGGATCAGATTTTATATGCGAGAGATGATGATGCGATGTTTGGCGAGTATGATTAGTTTGACACAAACATAACGCGTCGGATGGCCAGCGACGACGACGTCGTGTGTGCATGTTTGTAGTGCTGTGCTTCGAGATGGGAAAATTACCATATCGTTGAGAGGGTGTGTGGAAACCGGAAAAGTTGGTTAATTCGCTGGCGTGATCGCCAAACGGTGGCTTATGTTATATTATAGTGTTATATTTTTATAGGTGTGTTTTCGTATGAGGTGTCAGATTCACGATGAATAAAAGCACGGATTTTACTACTCAATATAAACGCACACAATAGAGACAGGTGACACTGAGTTTGGGTATATCGCTAGCTAGCTTTCCCATCCTCCAAACAACCCTGCGTTAATTTCACACTTGTCGGTTTCATGATGCATTTGATGGCAGATCGATATACGAGTTAAAAAGAAATGAGTGGTCTTTTTTTCTCAAAATCATCGTCCAATCGTGAGAAAATAACTATGAATTTAGGAAATTTAGGTAATACTTATTATGAAAAATTTCGAAACATATCTTGATTATGATGAGGGTAAAACTGAATTTCGATTAATGACCTTTCACTCGGCTTTCAAACATATCAAACCAGTTTTTCTGACCAGTGTAATGCTAAAAATCACATTTTATCGAATTATATTCGGAAACAACAACTTGAAATTTTGAATGTAAGTAGCCATCTAAATAAATAGACCATGAACATGAAGTTGTAGCCAGTAGAAGTTGTCGTATTTGAAAACTCCCATACAAGATCTAAATCTTCAACTGCTTATATCTTCGACCACGTACAGATCACGGTGATTGTCTATATGGTGATTCTAGGGGCAAAATAACGATACCCGTATAAAAAGACTCTTGCCAATGCGCACTGTGGTCGAAGATATGAGCAATTGAAGATTGAGTTCTTGTTTGGGAGAATCTTTAACTGGCTACAACTATTCAGAGCACTCTCTCGCATGTCAAAATTTAATTATATTTTTGTAATCGTTTGAATCATCTTGGCAATTCTCCATCATAACCCAGAATTAATTTCCGAATTTTAGGTCGAAATTCGAAAGGTTGAGATGTTGAGAATTGAGTTTGGATACGGTATAAACACATAAAGTTATTCTAACAACTTGAGGTAGACGATTAACGATTGTCACTTTCAGAAAATCTGTTTATGTATACAATAGTAGATACAAGTTAGGCAATGAAAATATTGTACGACAGGTTTATGTGTTGGCTTTCTCTAAAAAGTTGTAGCCAGTAGAACTTGTCGTAT
>JANTBZ010046103.1:0-11276 GCA_024741255.1 Exechia fusca
TAGGAGATAAAAGCACGTTAGAAAAGTTTATACAGAAGGGCGATAAACGCCATAACTGGATTTTTGTTACCCAGTGTTATCGGAGGTTTCTTATTATCGGTATTCGATTCAGATTTTAGTGTACTATACCAGAGATGTTGGTCAATAATTCGTGTTTTTTCGACTCAATAGCATCACGATTCACGATAGTGTTATCTCAGTACTGTTACCGTCAAGCATTTCAAGCCCTTCGAATATTTGATGGATTAAAATTGTATCTCTGTATCAATCCAAATAACATATTATTATGATGTCAAACTAAAAGAAAAATCATTGGCAACTGCAAAATTTGCCTTTGCCTGCATTTTATATGCACTGCACTGCAGACGTTATGATTTAAAAAAGAAGATTTTGTTTTTTATTTGCAAGTTAGGGGTGATTAATCAGAGCTAACTGAACTTATTACTCGTTTTATAGTCGATCTACACGATCATTTAACCAGATACCAATCTCTATATTCTTCTAGGATGTCGATCTCTATAACAGCCAAGAAAAACGATGGTTGTACGAATGTGTCAAGTTGTTGCAGCAAACAAGCGAACAAAAACGAAGCACACTAACATAACAGCACATATTTAGTGAACTAACGGGAATTCGTTGAATCAATCATAGAACATTCTTGAATACATTGCAGAACAAAATGAAAGTTTATTAATATAGTGATGTATGCACAACTATATATTTCAGCTATAACGTAAGACGAATGAATATTAATGGGAAGCAAGATTCCAGAGACATGCTATTTTTCCTATGACGAGTAAGGAAAGGCAATATATTGATTTTTAATGATTTGGTAGCTCAAAGAACGAAAAGACAGGATTTGAACATAGTTTTCCAGACGTACGTATCAATACACTGTAGGTTGGCCAAGCACATGATTCTAGCAACAAAACAGTTGCCCAAGGTCCAAGGTATGCAGCATGTCAGTGTCCAAATCAGACAAATGCAATATTCTTCAGGAAATATCCATAAAATGTGTCGGTGCCAAATTTTGAACCAACTGTCATATGATCCAATTTACCGCCATACAAACAAACAAACAAAATTAGCTCTATGATGATTTCCACGCATACACAGGTTATCGACTGTAGCATGAGCATGGGCTTAATGTGTTGAAGATACTGAAACCCCTGGACAAAAATATCATTAGTCAGCCGGTCATTCTATATCCGGTCACATTCATCATGTTTTAATATAATTTTAATTTAATATCTTTATTTTTGAATACTCATCATACTTCATCTGTTCTTTGTAGCAAAGTGTGTGCAATATACGTCGTTTCAAGACAGTCTAATCTAATGTATCTAACAGTATCTTCAACTCCAACAGGATATCCTAATGCAAGAGGGAGATCATAAACATATCATTAGCATGTTTTTTTTCTTCGTTTCTGCCCCCTGTGAACAGTTATGAGGGTGACTCAATTGTCAAGAATACGAACTAACTGATGAACTATTTTATTTCCATATTATAAATACTTCCACATTCTACTATGTACTACGAAATTCAAATCTACAAACAGTATTTCGAATACTGACTATTCAAAATCATCTCAAACGTATTCCAGATATACCTGAAATATTCCTATTCAATCATTTTGTCATGTCTGCCGACAATACCGACGCACACACGCACACTCGCACAATTCCGTCGCATGCCGCATTGGCGCTTCGGCGTCGTCGTCGTCGTCGTCCGTCCGCCAACAGACGGCGGCTGTTCGAGCCGCACACACACGTGTGTGATTTCTTCGCTCTGTGTGCGCAACCATCGTCGACCGACTGCGCTGCGCTGTGCCGGCCACAGTTCAGTCGGGCTGCTGTTTCAGAAGCGTACGGTTCGGTGTTCGGTTTGGTTGCCAGAGTGTGCTCACTCACTCGCTCGTCGTCGTAGTCTCGTGGTCCGCACAATTGGAGGAGTTTTCGGCGTGCTTCGCTCCCTTTCAACACGCGCCACCAGCTTCGAATTCGCGCCTCGTGTTTGCGGTAAAGCCTCGCGCGATAGGAAATCTGATAGGCCGCAGCTGTGCGAGCGTGTGATTGTGTGCGCTTGTGTGTGTGTGTGTGTCTGTTGCTCGTGACATTGACAGCCAGCCAGCGACGCGCGGACGCTTCGACGACAAGTCCTGGATGGAAACCAATTGCCATGATGGGGAAAAGATCATCGCATAATTAGTAATTAATGCCTTCCGGGCGGCTGGCTCTGGGAAAATGCTCGCAAACATCACGTAGACTCGGAATGTGATTTAACTCGAATCAGTGTGATTTCCGAACTTTTCGTTCGGAATGTCCGTGGTGTACTTTGTGCTATAAATACGTTGTAATTCTGTAAATTGCGTGTTTGCCATCATCATGTTGATACGAATTACATGCGCTCGCACGTATGAAACTCACATTGATGCGCGCATGTGCACATTTATTTGACCATATTTCATTCGTACGCGCCTGCGTGTGTGTTGGTCTATGGTTCGGGAATTTGTGTACGGTTAATGTGTGCGTCTAATGAAAACAAACACAATTTTCCCTGCCATTCGGCACGCAATCGGATTTACGAATGTTGCGTGCATAGAGGAATATATGCAAATACGTGTGTATGAAAATTGCGTACATGACGACTGAAGTTCACCACAAAAACCTCGAATCCGAATCCATGTTTACCTATGAATATTATTCATATCATCCAGTGTGTGTATGTGTTTTCATTTCAGAGCCATACCAGCCATCCAGAGTGAATCAGAAGCAAACGATACACATGTATGAACCCATTAGTGTAATTCGACGCATTGCAATACTAATCCAACAGTCAAGCATATATGCAAACGCAAACAAATCGATGTCATAACATGTTATTTCGAGTCTCACTCACTTGTAACTGGTCGCACTTATCGATTTGCTCGACGTCGACACATTTGTTAGTCTGTCCGTCGTCAGAAATCCCAAATGCGCGGCGGCCGACGATGATTCGTGATTCTTTACAAACGCATCTTGTCATTGATGGGGAAACGCGCCGCGCAGACATCCGACATCCGACTTCGTAGTCGGTATGCCTGTACTAGGTTAATACCTTTGAGCGTGCACTATATTCATGACAATTGAAGGCTCGCCACTGGATAACGGTTCAATGTATTCAATTCGAATTTTCAATATTCGCTGAATATACATCTCAGGCATCACTCTGCCATTTTTCATATCCGTGGCGCTGATAATACTCGTTCCATCGTGGAAAATCATGCATGTAGTTACATTCGATTATTTCATAAAAGTTCAAGCGTTGCTCCGCAAAGGGCGAGACTCATCGACCTAATTTCTTTTATATTACATGAATTCATGTATAACTAGTCCATATGTTTTTATTCAATTCTTGAACGTCCTTTGTTGTGCGTGAACCGTTTAACATTTTGGGACAGCAGTACATTTTCTATACTGGCGATTAGAATACGAAAAATATGTTTTTTAAATCGTTTAATAAATAGATAAGACTAAACTTATTAGGTGAAACTTATTTTCCATGTATTGAAGGATTGAAGCTGTTGGCGAGAGATATTCTTTACATAAAAAAACTATTGAAATTTGTTTCCCTGGGGCTCTAAAACGGTGTATCTTTCACGACATCATCAACACTACCGACGTAAATGATATTTTTTGTATACAGACGATATTCGACAATGTCCACGGAATATAGTTTTTCGACAACGAACATTGTATTTTCCATAAAAAAAAACAATTTGAAGGCCCATGTTGCGGATATTGAGTATTGCATCGATTGCATATGTTCCCAGAAGTTCAAACCACAATCAAATGTGTTTGAATTATTTTGACTTCGACTCTACAACGATCTATAGCCTACCTAGAAGAGTGTGCTCGCTCATAGGTATTAACCTAGTATGTGCGGTATCCAGAGGACATTGTGCTTATGCGTCCATTCGACGTGTCTGTCTTCCTGTCCACTTTGGTCCGGTCGTGGGAAACTTTGAACAGTTTGAACACCCGGCGTGTCCCGGAGTCCGAGAGCCCAAATCGAAAATAATGATGTGCTATATTTCTACTCTCGGCGGTCGGCGGCACTTGACGTTTGATCAGAGTGTGTGCGTGATTTATTTTCGGGGATACCTTGGGAGAAGAAGGGAGAGCAGGGACATGTTTCGGTGTAAATAAAATCGATGTCTTGGATTTGTGTCGGAATTTATACAAACTAAGGATCCGATTCACTTGTTTCTTATCCCAACATAGCACAACATTACCATAAAGGCTATGCTACCACTACATCGGAATTGTTTTGGCCCAGTAAATTACTATGTTCCACATTTTCTTTTCGTACGTGCACACAATCAGAAAACTTTCGGCCGCACAATTATGTGGGATAATTCACAGAAATTGCGCCCACCCCAAACAGGGAAACACTTCAAGTGTAATGTTTGTGTGTGTGTGTGTACTATGTGCATGTACCTTTTGCGCCGAGCCGAAGCCGAAGCCGAAGTACGCAGACGGAAATTATGCACACAAACACGCACAATAAATCCGCTCCAAATGCGCTCACCAAATGCTCTCAGGGCCCGCCGCCGCCACGCGCTCGACTCGTTCGACCCAAGCGGCTGCACACGTTAACGCTATTAATCGGGCGGGCGGTGCGGGCGCGATTTAGCCGGCATGTTTACGGAAATTGCACGCGAAGAGCACGCGTGAGCACGTCGACTTTCACGCGGCGGAAAAAATAAAATAATATCCTATCGCGCGGCCGCGTACGTGTGTAATTGACGCATAATACAGCAGCCGCCGAAGTCAGCGCCACCAAAGTCGGGCCGCCGAAAATGCGCCGATAAAAAAACAATTTTCATCCGAGGGCCGAAGCGCGTTGCGGTGCGTTGTGACTACAGCAATTTATTAGTAGAGCGTTGTAAATAAAAACCCACAGTAAAGTGCTGGCGCCTAACTCAATTATGTTGGCTTGGAGAATGCGTCGGTTCGGCTTGGCTCGCTTGACTCGCGGCTTAATTTTCTGCTGCGATGATCCCGCACGAGCACGAGTTGGAGAAAGTAAATGAATGAGTTGCCAACGAAAAATTCCACTTCTCGACTGCAAACAATAGTCAGACATTTTTCCAACGTAACACTTACCAACGTGAATGCTTCGTCTCCCCAGATGCTCGACACAATAGTAGAGGCAGCAATGTCGCCGCCTCCACCGAGAAGCACTTAGCACCGTGTGCCCCATAAGTAATTGTCTTGCTGTTCTCGTAATGGTATGCTCGCTTGCTTGGCTGGGAGTGTTGGGGAATGTGTTTAGCATTTTATTGGAGCATAGGGCAGAGAGCAAGCTTTAGCACTCGAACACACCATGCATATAGACGAATTTAGCAATATGCGGTATGTGTGCGTGCAAGCCGTTGCCACTAGGAGGGCTGTCGAGAATATCGATATGCGTATTTATCGTATAACGATATCCGTAAATCGTCAGGAATCCGACTTAATTTTTGCAAAATAAAACACAGACAATCATGAATGGATTCTAGATTGGTTTGGAAATATTTAAATAACTTTTTAAATAATCGGAAATCGTTGGAAATCTTCATCATTTTCAATGGAAAATCAATTTAAATAACCAAACGAATGAAAAGAATCAATTTTTAATCGAAATATTCTTTAAATCACCGGAAAAATACAATATCGATATATCGTTACGTCAAAAATGGCCCGATATATGAATAAAGATGCGAAGTATCGTAGTTTGAACAAAAATGAACTCGAATACATCGTTAAAGTAATTATTATTATTCTTGGAGAAAATGTTCAACGAGAACCGATATTCTTTAAATATATTGAGGTTCTCTATATGAATCCGACGTCAAAAATGTAGATACTTGATATCTTTTGATGAGGACAACTTTTTCCTTTTTACACTCAACATGTTTGGAGTATAATATCTAACTTTTGCATCACTTTTTCCAGCGTTCCGGTGGTAATAAGCAATATTTCCCGGCTAATAATGACTTTGAGCTGAGCTATGGTCTGCGGCTAGTCGATGCTTTTCAAATACCCTCGAATAATAAGTCCGGCGGCGTCAATTCGGGTGAGCGTGGCGGCCAGTTGTCACCGTTTTCGATACCATGTCATTTTCTGTCATTTTCGGACGCTGGAAGAATTTTATGCAAAATACACATTTTCATAGTTTTTGCTTCCAAAATAAAGGTGTTATTATATTCAAAACATGATGGACATAAAATGGAAAGGAACAAAGAAAGTTTGTGTGACAAAAAAACAATTATTCATATCAAATGCTATTCAAGTTTAAAATAGGATCGCAATTGTTACTTCCTTTCGAACAGCCTGGGAGTGTTAAACGCCCGGTTTCAGTAATATTTTTCAAATATCGATACTTATCGATATTTTCTGTATATCTGATACCCCAGCTTCCACTGTGTGCGATGTGTCCCCGATGCAATCATATTCCGATGAAATTAACTGGCTGTGGTCCCGTGTGTATTTATAAAGTCAGGGTATGTGCATTTTCCTGTGTGTGTATGAATGGGAATAAATGTTTGTGTGTGTGTGTGTTTGTGTCATGTCGACACTTGGTCGACCGGCTGATGCTTTTATTATTACCGCTTCCACCCATTACATGCGCAAATTAAACGACACCATTCGCCGGTCTGCATGGAAATGTTTATGGACAAGTGAATTAGATTTTCGACCGTCGTTCGACATTTCCACACACACCCACAATTACACACGAATAAACACACTTCGCACACACAACACTTTCGAGTGCACAGCCGAAAGTACACCCGAATCTACTATAGCCGCTTCCAACGCACGCCACGTGTGCGAAAAGTTGCTGCTGCACCACCAAGTGCGCAATAGAGCCAAAATTGCCAATTGCTGCAGCAATGTCTTCGAAAAGTGGGTCACGGTCGACCGATCCATTATCGGCGGCGGCGGCGGGCGACATGCAACCCGCGATGCCGCGGCGGCCACCACCCCATCCATCAAGCGGCGGGCAGACGGCGGCCGCCGTGCCTTTGACCGCCAAGTCGCAAGTGGCCACGTCGTCGTCGACGGAGGTGGAGGCGGAGGCGTCCACGGAGGCGTGCACGGAGGCGACAGCAGCGGCGGCGGCGAGCGCAGCCGTTCCGTTCAACTTTAAACTGTTCAAAAAGTGCAAGAGCGCAACGTTCCAAATCGATGGGGCGACATACACGATTGGTACGTATCGATATTGTATAGTAGAAGTGCAGTATAGGTACTGCTAGTGAAACTATCCACTGATATGCGGTTCGCTGATGCGAGCATTCTTGGCTGCATTTTGTGGCTCGTGCAATGGGGTGGATCCCGGATGTTTCGGGGGAAAATTGATGATGATGGAATGGAAATTATTATTACTGCTTCGAGCATGTTCGATATTGGAAACAAAGTAAACGGAAATTTGTAAGATCGATCAAGTTTACGTCAGTGAATCTCGTTCGTTCCGGTTAATTGAGTTTATTTCACCAACTTATGTTAGACTCGTTTGGATGTGTATCGCAAGCGTCTATCTTGTCATCTATCTTGACGTCTATCTTGATATCTTCACATCGTCGAATTTATGGAGCTTTTATTTCTTTACCCTAGCTCATCAATTCGAAACATGTATGATTTTTCGATTTCTAGGCGAATAACCACTGACACAATGATTCAATGATGTCAGTGTAATTAACCCGCCTGCGGTAAATAGATTTTTTTTAATATTTCTACAGAATGGATTGTGTAGATATCGCAAAGATTTACCGATTCACGTTGATCCTTTATTTTTTTAAACTTATATAGGAGCCAATATATTTAGAGGTAAAACCTCTTGAGACGCCGCATGGCGCATGCGGTTCTCGGAGGGTTAAATATTCCTCCCAGTAGACATTCCCCCTGATTCAGAGAACTGTCAAGCAATTATAAGCACCGTTTATAAAGTTGTGCATGTGTGTTGCACTTATTGGTAAGCATGTGCTTGAGCAGGTGCATATGTTGCTTAATGTTTCTCGTAATCCAACCAATTGTGTGTGTTCTGTGTTTGGTTTAGAAACAACAGCTAATGTATATTGAAGTAACTTAGAACAATTAGCGCATATTTAAATGAATGGTATCGTGCACAAATCCTTATCATTTCGAAACAAAAAAAAATCGTTATACCTTTTCGTTTTGGCCATTGTAAATGCTTACACACAGGGAGCGAGGTCTGAAGAGTTACTCCGCCGATAAACCGTGAAATTCGTGTTTTACTCTCAAATGAGTGTTCCGAATGCTTCGGGTGATGATGCGCCTTCTAGTGAAAATCGAATGACATTTATTCGAACCGATTGGGTTCCTACGACATCAAAAATAATGTTGTTATCATTGGACCTTACATCAACAGGCCTAGTTCGATGCTATTGTCGATGGTAACGAGTAACATGAGTTTTCAACAGACACGTATCATTCAAAGATGGCCTTTGTTTTCTCGGCGGCATTTTTTTTGTTTTGAACCTACAGAATAACTTTTAACGATAGCGAACAATTAACCCCTTGGAATATTATCATCTTGGAGGAAAATGTCTAATCGACGAAACGTTCGAACAAGAATTTTGAAACAGGTGTTTTTCCTCGAACAACACGTTTTGACTTCGTCCTAAGACCTTGATTTTCTTGATATTCAACGAGCTCGAGAGAAAAATCAATTTAAAGCAAAATTTGAATGATTCAGATTGATATTCCCCGAATTATACTCGTCCGATTCAGCTGAATTATAATGGCCATCTTTCCATACATCTTGTGACAATACACATTTTTGCGTTTTATTGATATTACGTATTGTGAAATAATATACTGATTTTTAGATATACGCCTAGAGTTGGTGCACGTAAACGATTGTCCATTTCATTTTCCTACCAGAAAACGATTTATCTTTGTCACGTATAAACTCTTTCGTCTATATCTTTTTCCGTGAAGAACATGAAACACAAATATTTCGACAGTATATGAACAACATAGGCACGAATTCGAAGAAAGATCATCACGCTAGGACAACCATACATCGAGCCCTGATGATGATACATTTCATAACATTTGTTGTTCATTCACCAAAACTGCATCATTACAATTCTGTTATTGAGCAATTTCCTGAACCTCCGGGCACTGGCTCTCAATATCAAAACATGTTCGGCTGCCGCTGTGTATTAGTGCACCACACATACTATTTGTGACGACAGGAAGTTGACTCGAAACTTTATTCATAATGTTAATTGCTGCGACAAATTATTTAGAACAACTTTCGTCAAAGGTCCCTGTGCAAACTACATGTACGTACAAATAATAAAATATTCACGTGCATTTACTTGGCTGTTTGCACAAGTTCGAGAGCGCATGTAATACGTATTTGATGCGAATGTTTCCGCGTGCTCAGCCAGCCAGCTGGCCGTAATGTGATTTACAGCGGAACGAAATTAAACTTCATATCACTGCACGGCGCCGAAATCAAAGAGGTCGTATACTCCATGGGACCGTGATGCCACTCGACGCGATAGTCACGTAGGATTCTAAAGACCGGAAACACGCATATTCATTAGACATCAGAGCGGCGAATTCCCGGTGTCGGCATGTCGACATTTGTGTGCGTATTTATGCTGGGCTGCTGGCACGTACCTGGTTAATAGCACCTGTATTTCCATTTCTGCCAAGCGGCGGCCGACGCACGAGCGCACACCGAAACCGAAGGGCAGAAAGGCAAACGGGTGAATGTCCTTCTTGTCCGCGGAGTCGCGCAGCCAGCGTTCCGGCCGGAATTCAAGCGGATTCTTGAAATGCGCCCCATCCGTGAGCATCAGCATTGTGGCCATTATGAAATCGGTCTGCGAACACAATAGACGTGTTAGTCATGTCATGAACGGCGTCAATCGCTCAGTCAATTGTCCGTCGTACGTCTTTTGGCACTTGATATCCGTCGATGATCAACGGCTGTCCAGTGCCACGCATGTGTCCCTGAATGAGCGGCTGAATGCGCATCGATTCCTTCATACAGGCTCGCATGTAGGGCATCCGATCCAGGTCCGTGTTGGCGAGCGTCTGCTCGCGGTCGGGCAGCACTCGGAACACTTCCTCACGAATCCGTTCCTGGGCGTCGGGATTCTTGGCCACGTTGTAGAGCAACGTACCAGCTGTGGAAGCAGTCTGTGAAGAAGATTGAAATATTGAATTGATTAAAAATTCAATGAGATTAGCCACTCTGAACGGACCGTATCAATTCCAGCAAACAGCGTGTCCAGTGTCATCAGCATTGCATAATCGTGATTGACGCTAAGCAATTTCTGCAACACACTCATTTCACCCGTTTTCACTTCCGAGTCGCTATTCTTCTTGAACTGCTCCAATGACTCGTTGATGAACTTGAGTGTGAGACTGACAGAAAACACGTTATATACATTTGAATAATTTTGCAACACCCTCTATCGATTACCTAGTCATGTTATCAAAGCACGCCATCATCTGTTTGAACTCCTCCGTCTGGTAATACATCCAGAACGCCGGTTTCGTTTCAATATTGTACGTCAGCCTGAAGAAATCCTTCACCGTCTGAATCAGCAAATCCGCGTCCTTATCGCGATTCGGTGCCAGCACGCCCAGTCGCCGGTCCAACGCAATCAAACCGATCGACTCCAGCGCCCACAGGTTCATCTCGTTGTTGAACGTGGCCGGCAACTCGTCGTTGGCATCGCGCATCTGATGCACTTTCTGCATGAAATCCCGAGCCACCGTGTCCACTTCGGGCACGTAGCTGCGCACCACTCGTGGCGACAACAGAGCCGGATTGACGGCTGAGCGCAGCCGGTGCCAAGCCTCGCCTTGTTCGCTGACCAGACCGCCCATGCCGCTGAAGCGATCCGGCCGCATCACGGTGCGATAGTAGTTGAATACCTCGAGTCCCTTGCGTCGGGGCCAGGCGCCTTCGGTGCGGTAGACCGTCTCGAAGTGCCGCGGATCGAAACAGAATAGCATGTCCGGCTGGCCGAGCATGCCGGGCAGCCGGACGAGCGGACCGTATTCGTCGAAGATGCGCTTCTGCATTTCTTTCGGTGAGACGTTGTAGTATTTTCCTATGTGTAGAGTATTTGAGTGTACATTACAGAGAATTCTTCATTGATGAACATTTCCGACGCTTACCGCCTTTCAGAAACGCACGAAAAAGTTTGAGCACATGCGGCCCTGGAATGTCGGTAAACTTGTTGGCAATTTCCCATCCTT
>JANTBZ010046125.1:0-11269 GCA_024741255.1 Exechia fusca
ATGTTTAGTATATATTTCCTGGTTATAAAAAATTCACCAATTTGCCTTGAACTGGCCATATCTTCCGCCACAGGTAGAAATTGCAAAAATCCTGACACAAGTAAATCATTATTTTTTGTCTACTTTCACGTGTAAAAACCGCGACTCGAATGTGTGCATATTTCAGGTCATTTCCGATTGGGGTCTATTTAGACCCCAACGGCGGATTTGTAAGTTTTTTTTTCGAACGGGGGATGACAGTTAACATATTAATGGCGCCGACTGTATACATGAATAAATATCAATATAAATTTCTATAGATTTTCTGGGTTTTAGTTAGGAAAAACCAACAGAAGAGCTCTATATTTTCCTATACAATTTTTCTGGCTCCAAAATTTACTAAAATTAACATGTCAAAATCAAAAGTACGATTGTGCTTAAAACGGCAACCCTGCACACTCACGCACAAAATCCAGCAGCGTCTTCCACACGCATTCTCTTCGACTGTGTGTCAAGTCGGCTCTCTCTCCGATTCTCTTCGCTTTTTCGCTGCTCGCTGCGGCTGCTGTTCGCACGGGGGTCGCCATTTTTTAGTCGAGTCTTTGCGGTAGTCGTCGTCGCTACGCCGAAACACCGCGGCAACGCTCCATCCACACACTCCATTGTCGCCGCCGTGCCCCAAACGACGACCCATTGTGGGGGCACGCATCCGGGACGCCCGATAGTTAACCGTTACGCCTCCTGTCAAAGTAGCGCCGTCTTCGTCGTCGCGTTTTGTACGTTCGCAGCAACGTAGTACGCGTGTGTAATCGTGTGTCTTCCTCGCGTCTCGTCGCCGCCGTCGTCTTCGGCCCCCTTTCAACACACAGACGCACACGCACACAGACGCGCTTAGTCGGTGCGTTCGTTCGTGTGCGGTTGCGGTTTTCTGCGTAAGTGAAGTGAGCGAGTCAAACCGAAAGGATTGTGCGAAGCTACTTTGTGACAATTCGATTGCCAGAGGACGCCCGTAGGCATCATCGCGTCCGTGCGTGCGTCCACCCCACCCCAAAGACAAAACGCTCGCTCGTACGCACACATGCACACACCGAAGCGAAGCACATACATCACACCATAATCATCGACATCATTGTCGTCGTCATTGACTGTGCACTGAGCACACAAACATCACACACACACACACGCACACACGAGTACACACCACCGCAGAGATTGTGTTTTGTGAATGTATGCGTGCATGTGTGTGTGTGCGGCTTGTGCATGGAGTACTTGCGCCCAAACACAAACACGCACTCGCAACTCGCAACAACTTTACGCAGGAAACAATCCCGGGGTCCGCAGGTGACCAAAGGTGGACTTGACACTTTCACAACCACTCTACCACACCCGCACACCCACTGATCACACGACACAATAAACGCAGAAAAACAATACTTCGAGTTGGTTGGTGGAGGACACAAAGTTTACCACACCAGTGGAATAGAAATCGGTTTTCGCATCCGGTTGCGGGAGTCCAAATGCACACACACTGAAGAGACTCGCGCGTTTGAGTGTGTGTTTTGTTGTTGCGCCTTCGCCAGCGCCTGCGAACGTGAATGTGTTGTATTGCTACTTGTGTGCCCCATTTCGAATCTTCCGAGTCGCGTTGATACGACGACGAACATGCATCACACTTTTGTGCGATCGTTTGGTGTGCGGAGTGTGTGCATTATAGCCACTTTATGGAGCGCGTCCAGTTTTATGGGCATTTCGCGCAACGCTTCGGTTTTTGTGTGTGTGTGTGTGTGCGTTGGGCGGACGCCGACGCCTTTGTCTGTGTGTGTGTGTGTTGGTATTCGCGCACTGTTGCGGTTAGATTGGTGATGCAATCGTTGTGTGTGTGCGTGTGTGTGGATATCAGAGCTGCGCTTGACTCACGCGCACGCATCACGCAAGTGTGCATTCAAGTGTGCATTATCTATCTCAGCTCTCAGTCAGTGATAGTGCGCATTTAAACGATGTCACACAAAGATAGCTTGCTTGTCCTTCTACAGCTGCTGCAATGCCCGAAGCCCGAAGGCGCTTGACTCTGGAAGTGGAACAGAGAATGCACCGCAGCGCCTCGTATCGTTCAACTGCATATCATACCAACACACAGACACAGACACACACACAGCGAGAGAGTGCAGCCCCGCGCATATCGCGTCGCGTTGTTGAAATAGTATCTACACAAACACACGCACACACACACAGCCACAAATAAAATACACACATCGGCAACAACAGCGCACAGCGCAACTCACTCAACGCATTCTGGCATTGCATGCGGCCATTTTACTTGTGAATTTATGGTGTGTTGCATGTACGCGCAGACACAAACAAACACACACAGCGGCAGCGAGTATAGGCAACACAAAATACCAGCTCCACAGTGCTGATGTTGTGGTCTCGTTGGTCGTTGTTGGTCGTCGTCGTCGACATCGGTGGTGGTTCCGTGCCATTCGCAATGCCCAGGCAATTATCACCACGGCATCGGCGGCAGCAGCAGCAGCATCCACAGCACACCATTCACCATTGATTTGGGCAATGAACCCTCGAGCTCTGTGCGCAATAGAAACTCGCACATCGCGATACACATCGCGCATCGCGCATACCTCTGACCTGATTTCGCGAACAGCGATCTTGCTTGGGAGATTGCAACTGCAGCAGCAACAGAAGCAGCGCAGCATCAGCAGAACATGTTCGAACAGGATTGCACGCGCACGCACGCACGCACGCACGGCTATGCTGAGTGCGTGCGTGCATGTGTGGTGCAATGTGCATATGCATCATATCATCACATGAGATTACGCAGCGAATGTGCGACGACGCGCTCAGACAATAACAAAACGAATGCACAATGCACCACGACTTCATCGTATCACGTCGCGTCGTGCAAGAGACATAAAATCCATGCCAGGCGAAAGAAAGAAGCCGCGCAGCCGCCTCTTCGTGGTGATGTGATGAGATGATCGCATTTAATAACTGCAGTTACCTCATCTCATCGCATCGCCACCACGCATGGCATGGCATCACCACCGCATATCATCGCGCCAAGCCAAGCTGGTGGTGTTTTATGTGCACTTTATATTCCTAGACGCAAGGCACAGATGTGTCGCGACGCAACGGAGACGACGACGTGTGCATTATATTGCTGATGAACATAATCCGTCTCGTGAGAGATTCTTTGCGTTGACTTGAGCGTGCGTGCGTTTTTTCTCACTACGTTCAATGTTTGTGACCCGGTGCTTTGATGGTCATCCTGTGTGTGAGTGTGTGCGTGAGCGCGAGCTGTTACTGACAGGAAATCTCCAATTACCGAAATTTATATCGACCGACACAAGCAGACGACGACAACACACAACACGTTATGTGCTTGAACGTCGGCGGTCGACAGGTTGTTTCGGTTTTTCAGTGTCCGCTCTTCAGTTTCGCTGCGATGACCGTGAGACACTATGGGCTGAAAAATGGCTGGAAATCAATCATAATCATACTCTTCGCGAGCACAATTCGCAGTAATGATTCGACTGTAATGCCGATGCCACACAGAGCTGTAAAAGTTGTTTGTCGACGAATGTGTTATTACATTTCTGACGAAGTAGGGCCACACTGAGAGTCAATATGATTAAAAGTTTTACTTCTAGCATCAATGAACACAGAATTATAGCATAGTCTGCATTTGACCTCCTCTGATGAAATGGGAAACCCCTATGTCAATAATTATGTTCGACAACTTTCAATCACTTTAACTCTCAGTTTGGCCCTTTTACTTTGTCATTTATTTGATGAAACAATCGTCGGACAAACAACTTTGTCAGCTCTGTGTGGCATCGACATAAGTGCGCAAAGCTCGCATCATGTCATTGAAACATTGCGAAGCATTTGCTGGTTGTTTTCGAATAAATAAGTGCTCGAGTTTTTTTTCGCGAATGTTTTTCGCAAATTACGCGACTGGCAAGTGCACGATTTGTGCACTCGACGCCGCGTTTGGGTGTTTGGGTGCATTTCTGCATATAAAACCACCAACACGAACGCTACTAAACCTCTAGCTGGAGTCGCGTGTAGCGCGATTACATAACCGCCGCCAGCAGCTCGGCAAATTTAACACTGCAAATATTTTTCGGTCGATTTCACATCGCAATTCATTCGACACTCGCTGCTCTTCACACGACGACGACGACGATACATGAGTCCGCATAGAGGCGGAACCGCACACAAACACGCTTGCTGCACAAAAGCGCGAGTTATATTCCGCATCGAAATGCGGCGGCGGCGGTGGTTGGGTTGCCTACGCTCATGCAATGCGCTGCTGTGTCTGTTTGTGTGGCTGAGTTATGTGAGCCCATGCGAGCACATAACAAACATGCTGGCCGTGTGTTTTGTGGGTGATGCGCGAAAACCGACCGAAATGCACCGCGTTTTAGCTGCTGCTGGTGGTAATTTACATGCTATTTGCAGCGGCGCGCGGATATGATATCGATCGCTATTTGATGGCGACGAAGGTGAACATCAAACGAATGGAAACGCGGGCATGTTATTTAACTAAAATGCTGCGTGAAACAGCGCGTATTGTGGCACTTTGGAGGAATTCCATTTTGCGACAGGTTCGCACGAAACGACGACATTACGTGTTTTAATGTTTTACTACCCCAGTTAATGGACTTAAACCAAGCAAAACAAATAGGATTTTCCTTGTCATTTAAACAATATTCAAAAATTGCTTGCATGTTTTTTCGTTCGGTCATTTGGTTAGGACGATTTCATCCGATGATGAGACCTTTGTCCCGCAATAGTTTGTGTTGTGTTGTGTTGAATCATTGGAGTATTCAGAATATTATAGCGTATCCTCCAAAAATGATCGCTAACTTGGAAAATTCGATTTTTTTAAGGTTTACGTAAACTAATTGAGGTAGTACATCGGCTCCGCACAGAGACTGAGACCTTGCCAACGATGGCAACATATGCAAAATGTTCGCAAGTGTGCATGTTCGTATGTATTTATGTCCGGTTCAAACGAATATCATAATAATGAACTCTTCGCTCGGCGACGACGACGGCGGCCTTTGTGTGCGTTTGCATTTACATAAATTGTATTATAGACTCTTTGCCACCTTTCCGCCACCACCATCAGCGCTCGTTTTATGTTCTTCTGTCTTTCACCGTCGTCTGTGTCGGTCGTTGTTCGCCTGTGTGTGTGCTTGTGCGTAACTGTAACTGGAGGTGGCTGCCAGCTGTCGCACAGCCTCGCTTCGCTGCGACGCAACGCAGCAGCAGCAGAAACAGCAGCACCGGCGGCAGAAGACCGGTCGCGTACATCATCGCGTATGTCATGATGATGGTGGTGGAACAGCGGGCAGAGGCATTCGAGCCAACCACTTACTTCACATAGATATATACGCGGCGCAGTCGCAAACGCAAACCGGTGCTTCTCAACCCTAGTGCTTTATGTTCAAAAAGATCTGGCCTGTTTTCTCAATAACTGGCTGTAATTCTGTGCATGCGACTAGTGTAGACATTTGTGTAAATGCGTATCGTATGAGCTAATCTTGCAACATTTTGCACGAATTTCTACAAGCACTTCGAGTCATGTTTTAGCAACTATTCGAGAATTGTAATGATGCAGTTATGGTTGTCTATTGCACTAGGTTACAGCCGTTTTACCCAGTCTAAACTTTTCTGGTGTGCATCTACATTCAATCACAAAAGAGTTCGGACACTTGTATTTGACCAAAGCCGACGTTTTCGAGATATTTTAATGATTGAGTTATGTTCATTCACCAAGAACTCAACTTTCTGTCGAGTTTGAGCATTCTAGAGTCCACAGGGTGGACTCTCGAAGCCGTTCCGTTTTGGGAAACTCGACCCAAAAAATCGACCCAACGAGTTTATCTAACTTTTTTGAGTGATGAAGTTTTGTGCGCTATTTCAATACCAATTATTTGAGTATAAACACATCGTTCTAAGTCATCCCTGTGACAAGTTCCGGCATTTTAACCGAAGACGAAACACATATTTTTTGTATGGAGAGGATGTTTTTATTTCACTTCCCATACAAAATATTTGCGTTCCGGCGTCGATTTAAGAGACGTAACTTTTCACAGGAGTGACGATGTGGGTGTACTCAAATGATTGGTAAGAGAATAGCGCACAAAACTTTAAGGCTTGCCTTCGATGTTTTATTCGACATGGTCTCATTCATTACCGCATATCTCATGTTCGAATTAACGTAAGCTGACCGGTCTACGCACATCAAATGAGAGCTGATGAAAAAAGCATACAATTCTTTTGAATATTGAATACAATTCCTATAGTTTCAGTGATACCATGCGTCAAACGTGAAAAATAAGGAAAACAAAGTGCAAGAATGATTGAAAACAATTCACACGAACTATTTTTTAGTCGAGAAAACGATAATTCAAGACATTTTTTGAAAATGTATCGGTAGCTCGAACTTTTGCGGTTATTTCAAGCTGTCACATGATAATTAAAACTGTTTTTGGTGCTACAACCCGTAGGCTTTGTCCTCCCTTGTATTCGTAGAGTAGCAGGTCTTCACAACCGTTTTTTGTGGCTCAGTGTCAGTGAACCTACCAGAACAAGTCGAATATCTTGTCATCGATATTATGCCAACATTTCGCTGTCGAGTTGCAGTCTCCGTAGAACAGCTTGAGAACCACTGCTGCCACTGCCACAAACTAAAACTGGTTTGCCGAGTTGTGCGCGCTTTGCACACAGCGCTCGATGACTGTTCGGTTTGTGTGTGTGTGTGCCTTCGTACAAAAGTTACGTGGTGGAGATGCACGACTGCACTGTGGCAGAGACTCAAACACACATGCACACACACACACACTAACACTCACTAACTTACATCGACCGGCCGGCCGTCCGTCCGTCCGTTCTCTGTCTGCTGCGCCTTTGTTGTTGTGGTCACGTTGAGGGCAGGCGGCGGCGGCGACCACGGCGACGCGCGACATATGCGTCGCATTCGCGTTCAGCGTCTGTTGGGGAAACCGACGACGATCAACTAATTGCCGGCCGCGTAGTCTGCTCTAATATAGCATATGTGTCGTGTGTGTGTTTGTCGTCCCTCTGTCGCGTCGTCCGCGTCCGCGTCTTTGTTCCGCCATTTCATTTTACTGAATTGCACAACATACACACACACTCACTCGCCTCCCCCAAATCCACCGCCGAATTCCAATCAACTCTGGCACCGACGTTCGACATCTTCGACGTCCGCTTGACATTCGGCGTGTGTTTGTGCACATCGCATCGCATTTTGCGTCCGTACGCATCGCCGATATATTTTACATTTGAAAACGGCAAAAAATACCAATAAACTAATACCATTACGTGCGTTTCCCGTTCCGTTTTCTGTAGATTGCGATAAGCCCCCCCAGCCAGTCCCAGCGGAGGAGCGCGAAGACGCCGGCGAAGTTGCCGAGTTCGTCGCGAAACGTTCGAAGACGTTTTATTCTTCCGCCCACCGCTTGCTCGCGAAGCCAGCCCCAACCGGCGGATTTGTGTCAGTTTCGGAGGATTACGCGCCCGTTCGTTCGTGTGTGTGGAGCAGACGCGCGCGCGCGGTTTGTGTGCTCCAAAGTGCTCGTTGTCGTCGGCTCGTCGTCGTCATCGTTTAGATTCGGTGGAAAGCAGCGCGCTCGACGAGTCTGAACGCTAAGTGCATTAGTGCCTGTGTGTGTGTGTGTGCGAGTGTGTGTGGACAATCGCCTCGTTATTGTCGCACGTGTGTCTGTGTGTGTCCTGTGCATGTGCATCTCCCGGAACAGCGCATTTGTTAGGCGACTTGTATGCGCAATTGTCGTCGCTCCGTCGAACTGAAAGTGCGCGCGTTCGGTCTCCGTTTGTGCGTGTGTGACGTGATTGTGTCGGTCACCATCCACCATCGAGCAGCAGCAGCTGCCTGACCAACAACAACAACCCGTTTCGCAGCCTGTTGGAATATGGAATTGATAGCTGCCCCAGCAACTGCACGATCATCTTCCGCACCTCCTGCATCATCATCATCATCATCCCCATCAAATCTGACCGCACCGTCCTAGTGGGGCGAATCCCAACGCACCAGCCAATCAACGTCCAGCCAGCTGTTGTCGCTGCGGTCCATCACATCCCCGTCCTGATAGCCATCCAAGCGCCCAGGGTGCCGAAGCCGCAGCAGCCCAGCCGTGCATCGGCGGGACATGCAGCAGCAGTCGGGACGTGACATCATCAGTAGCCGATCGGCGCAGACGTCGTCGACGCCACAGCAGCAGCAGCAGCGCGACATGAGCCGGGTCAATGCGTGAGTAGCAACTGGATGTGGTGGTGTATTTTGTGGGTTGGAAAGAAAGTTGTTTCGGATTTTTGGACAATGGTGAATTCACTTGAAAATATCTCACGTTATACTGATCGCAACGAGACACTCTTTATTGGGTTCGTAAAGTGACATTCTATACTATAATATGTTCTCAGACCGTTAAAGATTTCAAGGCTTAGATTGCAAGTTATATCCGGTCAAAATTGGAGAGCGAGTTTAAATGGCCATCCAGAAGTTAAAATAAACGAGAAACAACATTGCATAAACTCAAAAAGGATTGAAGCATTACAATTCGATTTCAAATGCCACATTACTCAATTTACCACCCAATATTTGGAACCTGCGATGCCCCGTTCGTTGCTAATCGTATCTAATTGGACCGACAACAAATCGGGCAGACGGTTCTAATTGAACTTGGACGCGCAGTCACTGACACACAACAGACCAGAGACGGTCACATGACCAATGACGTCGTCGTCGTCGTCGGTCCGTTGTCAGCACGTACTGGCCTGGCGGATCGACAGAGCAGCAGCAATTCTACCAAATAATCCGCCAGCTCTGCGATTCCGCGCACATGCTCACCCGCCTTCACACCAGAAAAGGGAATGACGCGTGACCGGAATGAGTAACGATCGTGCACATTTGCGCATGCTGAAGCAAAACTTGCCCAAATGCAGCGCAATGTGCCGGCAGAATTTTGCGCACTGCTGCGTGCGTGCGTGCCGGTGGCATACCAATGAGTGTGTGCGTGTGTGTGTGTGAGCTACCTGCGTGGTTGCAGAGTTCACGTGTTCACGTGTGTGTGTGTGTGTGTGTGTGTCAGCAAGTGTATGTTTTATTGCGTTAGGAAGCAATACAACGTTGACTGTGGCGGCATTCGGTCGAACACTGGTTGGTTAATCGCGCGCCGAGCACACACACACACTCACAGGCATTTTCGCGCATACACAACATTTAGCACAATTCCATTCTGACACATCACGCGCCGCTCACACTCGCACGCTTTCTGCTGCTGGTTGTTCTGCTGTGCGCACACAAAGAGTCAAGAACCTACACACAAGCAGGCATGAAGACACCAACACAGCACCAGCACACAGACACACACGGCATAAATATAACAAGTACGGGCGCGCACCATCAACGTGCGATGACGATGACGATTCTCTGTGCGGTACATGGGCTGATAAGTTAATAGAATGTTAGCTAAAAGTTAGAAACGAAATCCCTAATTCCACTGTACTATTAGGTGTACAACCTGTCACAAGCAACCAAGAAACGTGCAAAAACTAAAAATACTGAACATTTTTAGATACAAATTTTGACCATCTTTCTGGTTGCATCCGGATTCCGTGGCCCTAAAACGGGTATTTAGAAGTAATCCAATGAATCGTTGCACTCTTCCGTAAAAACGAGTTGTTTCGTTAGAGAGGCCTAGGGCCATCGATCGGGACAAATAGTAATCAGATGAAGCCAAGACATTCGCAGGTTTTTTCACAATTTTTTTCGACGAGGTGCCGAGCATTGACTGATCGACTCAAACGCATCAATTTTCTTGGATATTGATCTCCTGTGTTGATTTCAGTTGGCCTCAGGTGTTAATAATACACCCTACACATATGGTTAACCAAACGACAAACAGGCCAAAGACTCAAGACTCATTTCCATTTTCAAAGTGTTTAATTCACTAACGATATCCAAGCCTATTATTCGCCGATTTTTATCAATTTTCCTCAAAACGGCGGGCACAAAGTTGTATAGAGCAGAATATGAAAAGTGACAGTTCTTCATAGAAAGTCTCCCACCATATCAGACCTCGTAGCGCCCATTTATAGTTGACTGAGTGTGTTTGCCCGAGCGTGTGTGCTTGTGTTTGAGCTGCCCCATGCATAGCTAATCGAATAATACCCGCACATTTGCGCGCGCTCGCGTTTTTCCACTCTTTGCGGGCCAGCAAAACACGAACAAAACCAACCGCGCGTCGCGCGTTTATTTGCATGCGTCATGCGATCATTGAGCGAACACACACACACACACAACACACACGGACGTATTGGCCGACCAGCAGACTCACAGCTTTTCGAAATAAACAATGTAGTTCCGTGCAAATATAGAATACTATACGATACTCTACGCCACCCTGTTTATGTGCGTTCGTTGGTGCGTGCATTCCATGCGCTCGGGCTTTATAGCGGTGGTGGTGCTGCAACACAGTAAATATTACATGACATCAATATGATCGTCGCCAGCGCACAATGTACCGACGAACGAACGAACCAGACAACACGAAATCACAAAATGCTGTTGCGTGTTTTGCAGAGGCCACTTTCAGCTTCAGCGAGCGCTTTTGAGGGTGTTGCTGGCGGTGGTGAATCGTCGTTTTTTGAGTGTGCAGTGTACTCCGTTGATGGATGTGACAACAATGCACAGGAGCACGTGTGTACAGTTGGTGTCATTAATATGTAAACGAGCATATTGTCTACTTTCGTGGCTCCAATGCACAGACCTGGTATTTCATAGAACACTATGTTGAGCAGTTTATCACAACATATTGCTATCCGATGTCCGATACTTACGAAAGGGCCGTCCTTGGGAACCTACGGTTCATTGATTAGATAAAAAGGACATCTTTTCTCTTATTTAGAGCCAAAGGCGATACAAATTAGAACAGGGTTCTTTGTTATATTGTTAATTCCATCTATTTCTATGAGATATTGACATTTGTATGAATACTGGGCATTGAATTACATAGTCATCATTTCAAGTTCCAAGTGACCTTGACATTGTCTTCGTAGAATCGCCGTAACAGACCAGTAACTTGTCCGATTTTCCTCAAATAGGTTTTGTTGTGTCAAGCCACACTGAACAGGGGAGGTCACGCACTTGTCGTTACGGATCACAGTGAGCGTCTAGCTGGTGATTCTAGGGGCGAAATAAAGATACCCGTCTAAAAGGACTCTT
>JANTBZ010046136.1:0-11268 GCA_024741255.1 Exechia fusca
CAGCTCAGTCTCTAGATATCTGGTTCACAACGTCAATAATTGTCTTGTGAAGAAGCAATTGTCACCCACTGTAGTTGTCCTTCTGAAAATCACCGTTATTAATTACCTTAAATAATGGAAAATATTCACAAATTTGTCGGAAATCTTCTAGAATTCATTTGAAATATTCAGAAACTCCTTCAAATCACCACTGGAAATTGTCGGAAATATTCATCATTTCTCTCTGGAAATCTCCGATAATTTCTGAAGATTGCTAGATTTCATTGGGAATATTAAGGAATTACTTCAAATCACGGATTCGTCGAAATTCGGTTGTGTTCTTTGATCAAAATCTCCGGTGATCACAGAAAAACACAAGAATTTTCTAAATCAATCACTGAACAGAACATTGCATCGCCAGGAATCGTCGAATAGTTTTGGTATTTTTTTCAAATCTGAGATTCTCAATGTATAGCTTTGAGCAAAAGTATACATAACATTCAGAAAATCGGAAAAGGCAACCCTGGTCGTGTCTCGTGCCGTGTACGTGTGTGTGGTGTGTGTATGTGTTATGTGTGGCGACCACCGAGCTCAAGTGTATGGCTTGTGAAAAAACCGTCCGCAGTCCGTAACGAGAAGCACTGCTCGGCTGCAGATTCGCAATTCACATTCGAGCGTTATTAGACCGTTTCGGGTGTGTGTGTGTGCGCGTGATTGTTCGTTGCCAATTCGACTGGAAGTGTTCAAGGTGCCTCATTCATATATATACTTCTGTGCCCTGTGTGCGGGCGGGTCCCCGTTGGGCCACTCAAGTGAAAACGACTGCCAAGTGTTTGCGGTTACCGATCCGCGTTTGTGTGTGAAAAATCGAACGTCCTCGCAGATCCAGTTTCACAACTCTGCGTACTGGTGTATGTGTGTCTGTGTGTCTGTGTTTCGCTGCAAGTGAAAACTTTTGCCAGTCGCAGTCTTCGTCGGGCGAACGGCATTTCAAAGACTGATTTCAATAACATTTGCAATACAATTTACAATCGGTCGATTGATATTTTTATTTTTGATGAGTGCGTTCTTCAAATCAGAGTCGCGGCAGATGAATGTGTGTGTTTTTCCGTGGTTGGTTCTTTTTGCGTGTATTCCGTTGACATTTCGATGTACTTTTCACAGTGAATTTGTGTTGGTATATGTGAGTATATGTGGTATGTGGTCGCTGGTCGCCCAATTACAGTACTTATATTTTATGCGTACTACTACCGTTCTCTAGCTGCCGCTCTCGCGCTCTCCCTCTCAATCAAACATTCGCACAATCGCATGAAACAAATATACACACACACAAAAGTACTTGCATTACCGCATCAATGCAATCAAATACTAGCTAGTTGTGTGCGTTGTGTGTATGCGTGCGTATGTGAACGTTGAACGTCTGCACGCGACAGTTTGCAAGCTCAAACACACACACGCACACACACACACACACACATATATATTCACTCCTACTCTCCTACCTGTGCACTTCTCGAGTCTCGAGTCTTGCAGACTGTGCATTCGCACATGTCTGACATGTGTGTGCGTTTCGCGTGTGTGAAACGTAAACGCGAGTATGAGTAGACGTGTGTGTGTGTGTGTGTGAGTGGAATTCGTCTGCACTGTGCTCGCCAATTGCGCGAGTGGGGAGCACAGGCTGACTGGATGAACGCGGTGAAAACGCCGCAAACAGGTTTACACTGTAGTACTACCGATGGTACATATATGTACAACATCTACCTACATACGCATACTATAATATGGAGTGCACTATGGTTGCATGTGTGTGTCTGTGCATACGACCACATTCTTCTGACTGGTGTGAAAATGCGTCGCACTTGCAGTTTGTGTTGTGCGTGTGTGTGAATGTGAATACCAGCAGCCACTGGCAGCCACCACCGACCAAAGAGGGAGGACGACAAAACGCGTTTCACACATCGAGCATTGAATGAGTGTCGGCGGCACTGCCTGCTGCCTATGCCTATATGCGAATAAAGCGAGTGTATAGCGCAAACTAGTGTGCTGCGCGCGGTTCGCGTGTTGCCCGGATTTAAGCACACACAGCACACATTCATTCATGCAAACTCTGCTGGTGAACTGGTTCAAGAGAAACACGGTCTTGTATCGTCGTCGGTTGCGCGGTTATCGTTGCGCCTCGACGTAAACGGTTGTGACGACGGTCCGTGTGTGTGAGTGTTTGTTGGAATTTACGCGTCGTCGGTCAAGTGATAAAAACCACACCACATTTCGAATACAGTTTGCTACTGGATATATGCTGTAGGCGCGCGTGTGTGTAGTTTTCGGTGCGATATCGGATTCGGAAATGAGGCCACCCATCACTCGTCAATTTGAAACAAGCTCTATTTTTCGCGGTTTATAGGAGAATGGAAAATGGCACAAAAATGTTAATGATGCAGTTTTGTTGAGAAGTCTATTTTGTACGAAAAAATCGTTTGAGAAATGTCTGGACCTCCTCTAATGGTGGAGCCATTACTTTTGTCCAACAATTTGTTTTTAATTATTGTTCTAAGCTTGTTGGTTTTCATGAGTAATGGCTCCACCATTAGAGGAGATAAAGACATTACTCCAACGATGTTTTAGTAGATAATACAGGAGTGTTTTCAACAAAACAGCATCATTACAAATCATGTGCCAGTGTCCCTTCTCATATAATCCCGATAAATAAACATGTTTCAAGTCAATGAGCTAAAAAAGTATGAGTATAACTAATCCATTCGTTCTTCTCTCTCTCACTCTCCTTTTCAGCTTGTGTAACTAAAACTTATACTTTAGACTAGTAAATTTTTAAGTAAATATCTGAACCTCTAAATCAATACAACAACCAACACCAACAACCAACAACCAAGATCATTCAACAACATACTCGCGCAAACCACACACCACACACACACACACGCACACAGTCAATCGCGACTCTACACCGCCCGCAAAATCGACCAGAACGCACGCGGCTCGGCAAGCTCGGGTACTCCAACCATCAGCAGCAGCAGAAGCAGCAGCCGGACTCGGCGACGACAGCCAGCAACAGCCAGCAGCAGGCAGAGTGTGCGAGCGTGCTCCGCTCGTCCATCGATCCATCTCGGGCAGCGGCCACCCCACCATCCAATCCAAAACGGTCAATCCAACGGCCTATCATCGGTTCGCTGCGACGACGACGACGACTGCCTACAAACCACCCAGCACATGCTTGGCTCGCAATCCATCAGCAGCAGTCCAGCAGCAGCAGCAGCGATACGTGATCGAGCCACGCTCGTAACCAAACAAGGTTTGTTGAGCTCGAATCGTCGCGGGTGAAACACACACACTGAATCACACCGAAATCAGCAGCCAATCAGCCCCCACACACAATTATACATTGTTTTCGGTTCGCGGTTCCACGCGCGTACGTGTGCAGGTGTGAGTGTATGTGTGTGTGCACGATTGACTAAATGTGAAAAAGGACACAATCGAAACGAAAAGCAATTGCAGCAGCAGCAGCAGGTGACAAGTGAAATAGGTTTTAATTTCGCGCGGTTTGTCGAGACACACGCACGGAAAGTGAACCACCAACCCCCAGTGATATATAATTATAAATAATCCATCTAAAAAAACGTGAAAAAAATCAACAAAAAAAACCAACCACACACGACTCGAACCTACAACACAACAATTTGGTGCTCAACGGCGACGACGAGACGGCGGTATTCTTTTACTTAGGCGGGGTGTCTTCGCCCGTCCGCCCCCCTCAAACCCCCCCACGTAAATTACGGAAGCAAAGGAATCAACAGTGAATCTATTCGCGGACATATACAATTAGTTTTCCGGAGAGCAGCAGCAGTAACAGACCTCGTCACACGAACATTCCGTCTGTGTTAGTGTGTATTATACTACGTCTGCGTGTGCGCGTGTGACAACCACACACATCAGTGAACATCAAAGCCTTTTACAACGCGCAAACAGAAGCAAAAACTAATACCCGAACACAGACACACGCACACACACACACACACAAAACAAAACGATACCCAACCTCCAGCAATTCGTCAAGTAATACGACAAGTAACAAAACAGCAATAGCACATCAGCGCATTTCATACAACCAAACTGCACTTCTGGAACTGAGAGAGCAATAGACAAACAACGCACAGAAAAAGTAAAGGAAAGCAAAAGCAAATACACAACTATATAATAATCCAACTACTATACTATTTGCAATACGAACCTAAATATTTTTGTTAAATCCTTGTGATCCATTGTCGCGACAGCAAATCATCACCCTTATCCTTAAACCAAAACTCGAACGCACACATACAACAAAACAACGTACACACAAACACTCCAAACGTAATCGAGTAACGCCAATAAAGTTTAAAAGTAAAATACACCAAACATCCAAATAAAAAAAACAACCTGCCGCCATCGAATCATCTTATCGCAGCAATATATACTAGAAGAGCAAACCCCTCAGTTATATATATCGACAATTGCAACTACAACTCTTCTCCTCCAGCCATCCAAAAGTAATAAAAGAAAAGACAACTCCAAAAAAACATCATCCCAAAACGGACAAAACGCGTTCGCGTTCGCGTTGGTCGGCCAATTGTATCGCGAAGTCGTGCAAAAAACTACAATACATTTTATTCTTCGATACAAAACCATATATCAAACATCAAAATATTAATAATAATATTAATATTATACGTCTAAGATTGCAAACGAGAAATCTACACACAACACATGTGAACGTGTGGTATTGTGGCACACTTTTGCAGTGAAACGAGTCAGCAAAAACACCGCATAGTCTGTGAACTTGGGAAACAAAGAAACGAACAGACATATGAAACAGCCACAACCGTGCATCCAGAGACGACACGGCCAACCGAAACCAAATCACACAACAGAATTACACAGACGTAGAATTGTATGGTGAACAGTTGTTCGCTACTTTGAACACACGACGTCTTTTGCGCGCGCGCCTGTGAGAACTGTGTGTTCCTTCTTGACGTGAACTTCAACCAACCAACCACATGAATGAGCAAACCACCCCTCCAATTTGAATCCCAAACAATATTCAATCCAACCAACGCGCCCACAAAACCCCCCAGTTGATTTCATCGACGAAAACCACACATCGCAATAACACGCATTCAGCACCCAGTGTTGTGATTATACATAGAATATATACTGTACTGTAGGTACATCTCTATAAATACAAAATACTGAACTGTATATATAAAAAGTTGACATAACCACCTAAAATCACGCTTGCGTGGACTCCAACAATACACACGTATCCGCAGACACACACACATACAAGCTTACACCAACAAACACACACACACACACATTGCAAGTGACATTGATGATTTTTCTCCTGTGAATTCTACACACGCAAAGAAGACGACTAAATCTATATATCAGTACAAAAAGTGATCTGCATCAACTCTGAAAACATCCCCCAAGCACAGTGCAAACAGAAACTGGTCAAAAGCTAACCACAGAAAGCAAACTCTGCGCGTTACGCGAACAAAAGAACAAACCCCATAACAAAACCACCCTCCCACCCCAGTCTAAAGTTGTCCTCCTCGAACACACAGTTTCGTTTCGTTTCGTGTGCGTGTACTTGTGATATTTGCGCTGTGTATCCTCCCAAAAATAAAACCCTGAAAAGAGAGACTATTCGTGTGTGTTTTTCGCTGTCTGTCCGCGCGTGTTTGGGCGCCAGTGGGCGCGGAGTTCGGAGTCGGAGTCGACGGTGTCCCGAACTGCTGAGACAACTGAAACTACACAGACAGACAGACCCAACAAACAAAAATAAAACAACCATTCTGTGATATATAATATGAAACATATTTAAACCAACAACTAAAAGCAAATGATTAATATTAATTACGCGTAATATTAAGTGTTATATAAAATCGAGAAACTCGTCGGAACTCGTCGGCATCAATCGGCCTCGTCGCGTCGCGTCATCGCGTGTTGTATTAGCGAACATCTCCCAAATCTACGAAACATACTAGCCAAAATCGTGTGTTTGTGTGATTGAGAGAGAGTCTGCCTGTGTGCGTGTGGAGTGGACGAGTGGACGTCGTCGGGTGTCTAGTTTCCTAGAGCGGAGTGATCGTAAGTGTGTATTCGCGTGCGAGTGTACACAATACACAGCCACTGACATACACAACCAAACAACTTCAAACACTGCAATTTACGAAACTGCTGAACCAATATATTATATACGCAACAAACACAAAAAAAAACTCACACCCTCACGAATCGCCACAGAATCATTCACAGAAGATCCTTCCCCACCACCACCAAAAAACCCCACCACTACTCAACTCTCAAAAGTCAAGACCACGAAAAACCAACCAGTTCCAAAGGCGAGACACAATACGATCGATTTTTATACGTAAACCTATACGCTTGATTCAAAACATTGAGACACAAACTCCACACACACACACATACATCATCTCTACGAGACACATACACCCAAACACTAGAACTCTATATACGTTTATACACGAGTAAAATATCTTAAACAAACACACATACACACACACACACACACACCCCTAAGCAATATATAAACGCTACGCACAAAATCAACACTCACACAAACACACACTCCACACTTCCCTAAAAACCCAAACCAAAAAACCACCCAACAAAACAAACGAAACAAAATCTACTCTTCTTCGGCTGTGCGCACAAACAAACAAACCTACAAACCAAAACCAAATCAAATCAAACGAGAGAACGGACGAACGTCGAAAATCGTCGAAGACGGCGAAACGATGGCCAACAACTTTCTGAATCTGGAGGGCGTGAAGAACGCCGACACGCTGATGACGCTGTTGCAGTTGGCCGGCGTCGGGGGCGGAGGCGCCGGAGTCGGAGGCCTTGGCAATGCGGGCATTGCCGGTGGCTTGGGCGCTGTTGGCTCTGGCATTGGCGGCAATTCTGGCGGCCAGAACGGCATTGGTGGTGGCAGCAGTGGCGGTGGCGGCGGCGGCAGCGGAGTCGCCACGCTGAGCATGTTCAACAATGCGTTGGGCGGTGCGGCCGGCTTGAGCGGCGCCTCGGCCGGCATCATTGGATCGGGACTGAGCTCTGGCGGCGGCGGAATCGGTGGCGGCGGCAGCAGCAGCAGCAGCAACAACAGCAGCGGCAGCATGTTGGGCTCGGGACTTGGTGGCGGTGGCGGCCTCGGGGGTGGTCTCGGCGGTGGCCTGGGCGGTCTGAATGTGTCGAGCGCTCTGAGCAAGCAGCAGCTGTACCATCAGCAGCAGCAGCAGCAGCAACAGCAACTGTTGCAGCAGCAGCATCAGCCATCGCAGCACTGGTCTGGAAGCAATGGGCTGGCCGGAAGTTCGTCGGCGATCGGAAATGGTGGTGGTTCCGGTCTTGGAGGTCTTGGTCTGGGCTTTGGCAATGGCCTCGGCGGCGGCGGAGGAGGAGGAGGCGTTCACTCGCAGCAGCAGCAGAAGCCCCATACCGGACGGGCCATTACGAATGCGGGCAATCTGTCGAATAGTCATTATGGAGGCGGCGGTGGTGGCCACCATCAGCCGGCGGACATTTTTTCGCAGGCGCTGAGCGGCAGCAAGATGCACGGCGGCATCGGTGGGAACAATGATGGTGGCGATTTCAAGAACAATGGTCTGCTGAAGTCCAACTATCATCGGAGTAGCAGCGAAGTGAGCGGTGAGTTGTTGAGGTTTTTCGGCAATAGTAATATACTTCTCTCTGTTGCTCTCAAGATCGGCTATACCAACAGAATGAAATTAGCAAATGATATCATCTCTTGACACGTTGAGCCCTGATCACATGTTCTCCTGTTTTTTCTGAGCTGTGAAAATAACAAATAATTTCAAAGTCTCTGATTTTCTTAGTAGGTTTTAGCGAGCCGCATAGCAAAGTGGTAGCACAGTGCGACACAAGCACGGATTTAAGGAGCTTGTATATTATGGGTCCTTGTATACGGGGGTTACATCCTCTACTTGTATAATCCAAAAAATATAGTGCAATCTCTCTCGCTCAGTGATTGTGGTGATCAGAATGACCATCATTTGTAATGGATGAGAAGGAGTAAAATAACCGGCTCATGATTTTTGGTGCCTGACCACTTAACACGTAACGTACCGCTTGACAACACCGTGGGCAAAGCGATTACAACTAAACGACGCATTGTATTGAAAAACTGTTTTCTTTTTTAGAATACTTATTTTTAATAATTTAATGAATCGAAATTTAATACGAAATTCAAATGTTCAATCGTCGATACAGTAGAACCCGTGTTTTTATGAAATGTGAATGTTTAGCGAGAAATATCTCATATGCAAAAACTTATAACGCATTTGTGCGTATCATAATTTTTTAAAACAAATTTACCACTTATTGTGGCAATTATGAAAAAAAACTATCGTTTACACCTGTCGTGGCCGAATGCCACTGAGTTTCCAGCATCGCCCAGTCAACAGAATAAGCCGCAAACGATCACGTATTTAGGGCGAATTTATTGATCTAGAAATCATTGACATTAATAACGGATACGAATAAATATATCTAACTCATCGGAAACTCACTGCTGGTCGGTCTTCGGGCACTTGAAACTGGGAACTGTACACATTACAAATAGTTCCTAGTTTTTATAGTGCACGGACCAAGCTTCCAGCCTTTGTGTTAATTGTCTGTGTGTGTTTCGTCTGTTCGTGTTCATATCCTCTGTCTCATGTCACAAAGTTTAAACGATCGACTCATACATGTACATACACAGCTTTACATAGCTTTCACATAACAAACATCATACTGGATTTCATAAAAGCGCGCCGACACATGTCATATGTCATTGGGAAGGTCTGAGATTCAGCTTAAACGTGGAACGAATTTTATAAAGATCCCGAGTCAGTAGCAATAATAGGATTGTGTTAAACATGTTGTGCTTGAAAAAAGCTCAATTGCGGGAAGTGATAAACTGTGTCCGAAGGGCTGCATTTTCCAACGGATTTTATTTAGCGATTGAGAAGTTATATTTTTCGAGAAATCTAATCGCGCAAAATCTTCGATTACGTCAAATTTTCCAACGATATTCATTACACGAGTGGAAGGACGTCTATGGTATGTCTATGGTTGGATTAGAATGAAGTAATGTGCTCAACAACTTCAAATTCGGCTAATGAGTTGATACAGTCGTCAAGGAATGAGACTTATCTAATTTAAATATATTTTGGAAGAAAACGCAAACATTTTACCGAAATCTCGAAAACATGATTTTTTTTGCAACATTTCCATGCGCATTTTCAGTGCGCATCCAGCCAATGTGCTCAATATATCGATTCATTCGCTCGGCTATGAGCTCTAATCATCCCCGCTGTAATCAACAGACATGGCGCATCATCATAAATATTAATTTTCATCGATAGGACAGACACTTCCAGACCTACAGCTCGAAACAATCGTAGGAGTCGAAAAATGGGTAGATGGATTGTTTTCTCTTCGGACGAAGAAGGGTTATCGTGAAGGACACTTGAATTTTCATGATGATTAAAGAAATATGTAGCTAACGATGGACACAAATTATATTATGATATCTCTGATAATTTTGCTGTAATCGCGCTTTTTATTTCAGCAAAGAATCCCACTTCTATGGATGTTAAACTGGTGAACTCATAGTTCGCAATTTCAACATATTGTGTGAAATAATGGATACACGCCTGGATTCGGGGCCTCTGGCTAATGCCCAATTGACCATGACCTTAAGACTGCCCTGCCCGCCGGTCGAGTGTGTGTATATGCTGTAGAGAAATAAAATGTATTTAGTTATGAAGCGCAAAAATTAGGGTATACCCCGGCGCCACACACACACACAAACACACACGCAAACAGCGAGCCACCCCGAGAACAGAGCATAACGTGGTAGCATAACGCAGCATAACAGCGCCGCACACACACACAAAGGGTGTACGTACATAATATAATGAGCCTCATAACAAGCACCACGCGTCTTTCATACACGAACACGCAACGCCGGGCCGTCTCCGCCGCCACCGCCGCCGCCGCCTTTAGTCCTTTTATGCGCTAAGGGCTAATAAACCGATCCATGGTTTTAATGGCATAAACACACCACTCGGCCGGCGCTCGCTCTCGCTTTCTCTCGTCTATCGCGCCCTATTTTGCCTCGCTTGCTCGAGTGGCAGACGAGGCAGAGGCGACTGAGCATACTACTACGTATATATTCGTTCGACATGTTAAATGCAGTTGGGCGCGTTGGTGCGATTTGCGTGCGTGTGTGTGTGTGGGCGATTATCTCTCCGCACTCTTCGGAAGCGTGCGTGCGTGCGTGTTGTGGCATGCCGGCAGACCGCTTTAGTTCATTTCGTTCGGTTCGCTGCCTGCGTTGCCGGTTTTGAGACCTGAAGGCACAGCAATATTGTAGAGTAGAAGGTGCAGAAATTACCATATTAAACTGGTAATAAGTTAATTGATGGGCTAATTGTATGGTGTGACATAAATCCTCTTCATTGAGTATGAAACGGATTAGCTGAATGAATTGATTAATTGATTTATAATCTGTAGCATTATCACATCCATAGATTGTATCGATTTTAACCGGTAATCTGTGTAACCAAAATAATAAACCTCCAAATGATTTGCGTCAAAATCTCACGACAATCCTAAAACAAGTTCTCATAGTTGAACAATGTTTGTGGTTTGATGTTTGATTCATAAGGAAAACTGATTTTCGTGTGTTAATTAAGCACTGCTTTTTGGTTGGAAAAAAATACCGATGAGACAAAAAATGGGGTTGATCAATAATAATGCACCTTTGCTCTGTGAAAATGAACTATCATACATTTTGTTGCTGACTTCAAAAGTTGTCGTACGTTCCAGTACGTTATGGGTGAACGAAGGATACATATGTTTCAACAAAAATCAACGAAAATATACTACAAGAAAAAATCATTGAGAAATCTAACCTTACGTGTCAGACCGGAGACTTATTGACACACATGTTAATTGCGTTTTTATGCGAACGTACAAATTTGAAATTGGACAAAATGTTTATCAATCACATAAATATGAGGGCAGACTTCCTTCCGTATTTTCTTCATTCTGATGATTGTAGTATATTATTAATCTGTCATCAAATCTCCGAGCATCCGAGCATCGGACGTGTCCCAGTTTGGTTCCGCTCCGCTCTACAAGTGCCGGCGCCGCAAAGCGTGGCGGTCGTGTGGCTCACCCGCGCACGTCGAGCCGCATCGAACC
>JANTBZ010046147.1:0-11262 GCA_024741255.1 Exechia fusca
GACTACGATACGACCATTATTAACGAAGATACAGCGCTTCAAAAACCAGCCAAAAATTAGGGTTAAAAAAAATATCCTTTAATTGTTTCCGCTAGTGTATTATAATAAAAATACCCGGCCGGGCGTATACCCGTATCCATACCGGGTACCCGCTGCGGATCCGGTTATTAATTATACCGGGTATGCACACCACTAGCAGCAATGTGACTGCCTGTACCCTGTACCGAATCGCCCACCGAACGGCCAGTAAAAATAACCACAGGCCCAACACAGACTTCGTCACGGAATTAAATTCGAGAAGCGCACCACCGAATCGCCACGCCGCTGGCCGCGCTCCGAATTCCACCTCGCCGTGGAGACTTCTATCACCAATTTGAGCGCCTGTCGCTCCGGCTACAGTTGAAGTTGTTTTGTCGTGCGTCTCAGCGTCCGTCAGATTACTGGGATTGGTCGGAGCGCTGTCAGTGTCGATACTCGGCTCTACTGTCGCGAAGACTAGATTGGTTTACGATCGTATCAACACACGACTTCCACTGCATCTACATGTACGAACTCCAGCCAGCGACATCCTCTATATGCCTATGTACCAGACGCGGTTATTCGCCTCCAGCGCGATGTTAGTTGCGGGCACATTGAGTTGGTCGCTCTCGAATCGATTCAAGTTTCAGTCGAGCCACTCCGACCGGAAGTACTGCATCCACAGAGTATATACATACATACATCTTCATCCGATCCTTTTTCCGACACACGTGTGTCCAGCTTCTGTTTCACGTTCTTCTTCCATTGTGCCGAACACATCAAGATTTTGGAATCTTTTTTTACCGAAAAGACTAGAAACGGAAGTCTTCTTTTTTATCATGCAATGTTACCGCGATTCCGATTATATTGAAGTTTCCGACACAAGTGTGTCCAGCTTCTGTTTCACGTTCTTCTTCCAATGTGCCGAACACATCAAGATTTTGGAATTTTCGCCAAACACCTCCTTGAAGCCATTGTGGATCGCATTTGCTGCATCGCTCATCAACATCTCGATTCTCATCCGGGACGTCCGCGACCAGCACAGCAGCATATTTTTTGTACAGAAGAAAACAAGAAACTGAAGTCTTATTTTTTGTCACGCGTTGTTACCGCGATGCCGATTATATGGAATTTTCAATTTCAGTCCTACAACCAAAACATGGAAACCCTGCCACAACAGTTTATAGGTTGCATCGGACATTAATGCGTATTACTCGTCGCATTCTTCGTCAACGTACGTGTTGTGAAAAAAAGAATCGCCGCTGTAGACGTGTTTTTTGCAAATGCACCAGAAATCACAGCATATTCGAGTGCGGAGAATGCCCATACCTCAAAGATGCGCATCTGATGCAGCATTGCGAGCTCAAGTACCACACCGCCGTAGATACGAACCGCAATCCATATTTTTTTACCTAATTTCTGGGAAACAATACCACTTTTCAGAACAAATAGGTTTACTACGATATTTTTGCAAATGTTGACAATGACATTGCGGGGTCGTGATGAGTGTCATTTGGCTCATGTAGTAAATTGTCTAAACAAAATATCGGTCGAGTATGTAAAACATTGAACTCACCAGCATCGTCGCTCGCCACCGCGGTCGCCACCGGCGCGGGCACGCTCGCCGTTTTCATCGAATTACCTTACCCATTATCGCGATCATATTGAATTTTCCGTCACAAGTGTCTCCAACTTCTGTTTCAAGTTCTTCTTCCAATGTGCCGAACACATCAAGATTTTGGAATCTTCGCCAAACACCGCCGACCAGCTGTACAAGGCAACTTCCGCCTGTTTGGCTATACGTTAGAGGACGTTCTCGGTTATGAGTAGGCCTGAGAAGAACGAACGCAGATCCCTGAACCACAATTGTCCTACCAAACCGAATGACGCAGAGATGTTCTGCGGCGCACTGTGAATTTGATATAATTAATGCTCGAAGGACGACGATAAGTGGAGGAGTTTTTTATACGTACGTTCGAATGACGCGATGTGTTGTGGAGCGGTTAATGTATCAGCAACCGCCGGGGCCGGCGTGGTAGCCGCGAGCAGGCTCATGTAGTGAATTGTCTAAAAAAATATCGGTCGAGTATAAAAAACATTGAACTCACCAGAATCGTCGCTCGCCGCCGCGGTCGCCACCGGCACGGGCACGGTCGCCGTTTTCATCGAAATACCTTGAAGCGACAAAAATAATAGTATAGAATGACTCCAATCAGTTTATTTGTGGAATAATCTTAAATTCATATTTCGTACGCGTTTCGGTGGCGGTAATCGGCCGATTTCGGCCAGCGGTTGGCGAAGACGGCGCAGCAGCGCTAGCCGATTTGGGTGCCAGCTTCGACGACTACGCGGAGGCTCACTTTCGGCAGTACGGCGCAGAGGACGGGTGTTCATGCTGCCTGTGGAAAAACACTATACTATTGGGAAACGCTTCCCCAATCATCCTGCGTTGGATATTGCCCGGGACGACGATCTATTCGGATTCGTTCCGGACGTATGATGCATGGCCTAGTCTAGAATATGCTACATATATACATATATTTATTCCTATATTTCTTTTTCATTTAGGTGAATCACAAGACACATTTTTTGGACCCAGTGACGGGCGTCCACAAGAAAACCATCGAAGCGAGCTGGGGCACGGCGAATAGCACGATCGTGAGAAGTGGCGACCGAAGGTCATTCATTTACAGTCAGTTGGCCAAGTGCACTTTTCAAAAACAGATCACATCGCAGGCCTGACTTGTCCTGAAGATGTTGACGTCGGCCGATTTGAGAGCTTGGTTCGACGACTACGCGGAGGCTCTTTTGCGGTCGTTCTTCGAAGAGTTCAACAAAGGAACGAAGGTGGACTGACCGACAGGAATGTCGTCATACCATAATCACGGGGAGCAAGTGCTGTTGAACGCTGAACAAGCGATCAGCACCGGGAAATTCGGCGGGTCTGAGCATCTTGGTAGGGTTAAAACAATTGGCATTGCTGTCATTCTTGGGATGAACTATTTGAACGTTTTTTCTCTATTCACAGTACGATAGTTTGATTTATGAAGTGCTAGTTCCGGAGTGGACTTTGATATTGTTCATGAAAACGTTCAACATGGCGTTGTTGTATATGCGCCAACAAGAATACAACAAGATACACGAACTAGGCAGTGAAGACGACGACATTAACGATGCATTTAAAGGTTATACAAATGTGAGAAAATATGCTACACATACATATAGTTATTCCCTTATTTCTTTTTCATTTAGGTGAATCTCAAGACAAATTTTGTGGACCCAGTGACGGGCGTCCACACGAACACCAACGAAGCGAGCTGGGGCGCAGCGCAGTGCTCGATTCCGGGAACTGGCCGCCGATTGTCCTTCATTTACAGTTAGCTGGCCAATTACACTTTTCAAAAATAGTGTAGGCTTAGCTAGCTGGATCCGTGGGTCAGTTTCATGACGCAGCTGAGAGGCTGTAGATACTGTAGAGGCTGTAGTCGTTGACGCTGGAGTATCGACATGGAAAGGAGGGAGGCGATGATGTTAGCTCCTTCTTCGAGATGTCGATGAGTGACGCAGCAAATGCGATCCACAATGGCTTTAAGTAGGTGTTTGGCAAAGATTTTAAAATCTTGATGCATTTTGTCTCAACCGAGACACAGACATGCGGTGCTGCGAACGCGTGGGCTGAAAATACAGGCATTCTGACAAGGCATCGACTGGACAACGGGAACTCGATAATCACTGAGTCGTCGTCGGCTTCTGCTGCAGGGACTATAGTTCGAGAAGGATGGGATCCTCTGGAGCAGTTTATGACTCATTACAACGACGAATGGGTCATAACACACAACATTGGAAGCTCCAGAGGTCGAAAGGCTAGCTGAGTTGGGATTGCTGCTCGGAAGAAGGAGTTGGTAATCCCAAAAAACTCATCGAGCGTTTTCATTGGAGCGAAGCGAAAACGAGGCCGGCCAACGAAAACCAAACAGGCACTCGTAGTGCAATAAGGGACTATCGTCCCGAAGGATAGGATCTTCTGGAGCAGTTTATGACAACGCCTGTCATAAGTCACAACATTGGAAGCTGCAGTGGTCGAATGGCTAGCTGAGTTTTAAAAAATGTTCACGTGTAAGCACATTGTTGAGATTGCTGCTCGGAAGGAGTTGGTAATCCCAAAAACCTCATCGAGCGTCATTATTGGCGCGAAGCGAAAACGAGGCCGGCCAACGAAGACCAAAACAGGCACTCGACTCGTAGTGCAATAAGTGTTTGCGGTAAGTTGGATTGACATCTATAGCTTTAAAACTGAATTTTGTTCGGCATCCGGGACCTGGGATTTTAAATTGTCTTATACTTTTATATAAGGTTATTGAATTTGATACACTAGAAATCAAAATTCTCAAAGTAGAATTTTTTCAATCCTCTTGAATTATACAACTGAACTACACCATTACATTTTTTATTTGGTACACTTGTATATGTTTCTCATATATGAATTACTTAAAACTTCTAAATATTGTTTCTAGAGTATGAAATTCAATAAACATTCATAAAAGTGTAAGGAAATTTCAAAATCTCAGGTCCCATTATGAGTAAAATTTACCGATGCAACGACCGGTCCAATTTTCATGGAAACTTGCATGTTTGTCATATAGAATTGGCGGCTGCTGCGGCGGTGGTTTTGGATGAGTATGAGTGGTGGCGATCAGTTCTGCCAATTTAGCATACGAAAATCGCATTCAGCATATGACATTTTGTTTAGAATTTGTTTCCAACATTCTAGCATGTTTTTACATTTATACAATTTTTCTATTTGATGTATAATTTAAGTTCTGAGAGCTCTGGAATTGCTAAATAAATTGGCCCTTCGGGCCAAGATTCACAGTTCACGCGGCAACAACACTAGTCCCCGTCGTCGGCCTCTTCGGTGCCGCCGCTTTCTTCCGCAGCTTATGCTTCTTATTTATTGAAGCCCGCCGAGTTTGTTTATCCAGAATCGGAGGGGCCGTTCGCATCTCAGCCAACCATCAGTTTTTCACGGAATTGTTTTATGATTGCAAGCTATCCTTGAATACAAATTTCACTATTTCATACAGATTCGCATATTGCAGCATTATCGCGAATTATTATTCTGTGGCGATAACACTCACATAATCATTGTGTAGAGTGCAGCCGAGTTCCTGGAATCGTTGTGGACCCAGTTCACGACGTATTGGCACACCTGCTGCAACCGAAGTCGCGATTTTACGAAGAAAATATGCTCCTCTTTTCTTCTTCTTTTTTTCTCTTCTGCCACCATTTGACGGCAATTACGCCAACTCCAACTCCGACGAATAAAAGGTTGAATTGATTTCTCCTATCATGATAATGTATAGCCATACGAAGATGTAGTAATGAATATGCTTTTGAAAATAAAAATAAATGTCATCCTCAATTATACCCACAACGCAGAAATATTGTAGTTGTTATACAAAACGGCGTTTAATTCGTACGTATTTTCACTACTTCATTCGTCGTCGTTTTACTTGTTCTGCGAACAACAATCGTTGATGTCGTCGTCTTCCTTGTCTACTTCGTGAATTTTGTTATATTCTTGTTGGCGCATATACATTAACGCCTCCCGCCTTTCCATGTTGAATGTTTTCATGAATAATATGATCGTCCACTCCGTAACCAGCACTCTATAAATCAAATCTTCGTACTGAGAATGGAGAAAAAACGTTCATATACTTTGTTCTAAGAATGATATCTTTATCAATTATAACACTTACCCTCCCAAGATTCTCAGACCCGCCGAATTTTTCGGAGAGAAGGGGAAGCATAACGTATTTCTGCTGATCGCTGGTCAGCAGCGCTTGCTCCCCGTGGCCATGATATGACGACATTCCTGCCGGTCCGTCCACCCTCTTTTCATTCTTGAACTTCTCGAAGAACGGCCGCAAAATGTGCCTCCGCGTATAGTCTTCGAAGCTGGCCCCCAAATCGGCCAGCGTCAACGACTTCAGGTCAAGCCAGGCCTGCGATGTTACGGGCGACTCGACCAGCACTTCGTCGACGGCGAGTTCGTCGACAGCGGGTTCATCGACGGCGGGTTCGTCGACTTCGGTTTCATCGACTTCGGGTTCGTCGACTTCGGATTCGTCGACTTCGGGTTCGTCGACGGCGGGATCGCCACGACGCCTTTGCGACAGCCACTGGAGGAACACGTCCTCTTCGTCGTCGTCGTCGTCGTAGTCGCTGATATCGAAGACGTCGTCGCTGGCATAGTAATCGTCGTTGCGGTCGTTGTCGTTGTTGTGATAGCGGACGGAGGTCGCCGTCTGTTCTCCGTCCGCATTCTGTGTGACATGGCCTTAATTAAACCAAGTTTAAAAAGGCCGCCACCTCTTTGGGCCAGCGTGTGCAGCGAACGTTGCGCTTGCCGTATCTCCTTTCCGGATGGGGATGGGGAGGGGGATGGTTGCCATCGACTTCCGGATATTTCTGGAGGGGGTGGCGTCTGGGAAGAGATGGTGGCAGGGGTGGGACTGCTCGACATGCGGCGATGTATTGCCGGGTCAGGAGCTCGTTGTGGGCGCGTACCGGCAGCACTATCGACTCGGAGTGGAGGTGGTCTGTGACGCCGATAGTTGTGGGGTCCACACAGGCGCGGCGTAATTGACGATCGGTCTGCTGATCGCCTTGTACGCAGTGAGCAGCGTCTCCTTGTGCTTCCCCCAATTGTTGCCGGTGATCGCCTTCAGAATGGAGTTACGCCCCCGCAGCCTGGCCGCGATTGACCTGGCGTGCGCACTGAAGGTCAGCAGGCTGTCGAAGGTGACCCCAAGTAACTTGGGGTACTGGACCGTCGGCAGCAGGTTCCCCTCGATGCGCACGTCCAGGGTCTTCGTGAACTCCGATGTCCAAGACGAGAAGAGGGTCGCCGACGATTTCTCCCACGACAACAGCAGGCTCCTATCGCAGAACCAGTTGTACAGCGTCCCCAGGTATTCGTTCAACCTGACCGTGACAGCGGCTACGCTGGTGCCCGATGCGAGGACAGTGCAGTCGTCCGCATAGGACACCAGTGTGATGTCGGCTGGAGGCGATGGTATTGCGCTCAGGTACAGGTTGAAGAGCGTTGGTGACAGCACGCTGCCCTGGGGGACGCCCTGCTTCATGTTGCGATAGGAGGACCTGCTGTTCCGGAACTCCACGAAGTTCTGCCTGCCGCGCAGGTAAGACCCCAGCCAGCGTTTGATCCCAGGCGGCATGGTCGTGTCCAGGATGTTGTCCAGCAGGTGGCTTGTGTCGACGGTGTCAAATGCCTTCGACAGGTCAAGGGCCACCGCTATTGTCCGCGCGCAGGGCTTCTTCTGATTGAGGCCTCTGGAGATCTGGTCGCTGATGGTATGTAGCGCCGTCGTCGTGCTATGTTTCTTGCGGAAACCGTGCTGGTGGTCAGCGAGGGGGATGTGGGGAGTGATCACCTCTAAAATGAGGGCCTCCAGCGTTTTCGCGACCGGTGACAGCAGCGAGATCGGCCGGTACGACTTGCCATCGTCTGGAGTCTTGCCAGGCTTCAGGATCGGGATGATCCTGGCCGTCTTCCAGATGCTGGGGATGATGAGCGACTTGACGGAGATGTTGAACAGCAGTGTCACGTATGCGATACCGTGTGGGCCCAAGTGCTTCAGCATCACCGTGTTCAGGTCGTCCGGGCCAAGGGCCTTCGAGTTTTTGGCTCGTCGCAGCACTCTACAGGTGTCCTCGTCTTGGAACAGGTCACGGGCAGTGTCGGGCACCTTGAGGTTGTGGAGGTCACGCAGGACGCCTCTGATGTTGGTGGAGGGGCGGGTAGGGTGTTCATTGAACTGCCTATTGAAGCAGTTCGCCGCTCGTCTTGGGTTCTCCGTCAGGGTGCCGCCGAACGAGATGGCGTTGTTCGGGATCGTTTTGGTTGGATTCGTGAGGCTCTTCAGGGTTCGCCAGAGGCTTTTAGTGCCACCAGTGAACTCCGTGGATTCGACGAATTCCTCCCACTTCTGCTTCCGGTGGTCTGCGACAAGCTTCAGGATCTCGGTGTTCAGGGCGCTGATGCGGGGGTCGGTGCTGTCGGCAGTGCGGATGTTGTCGCGTTCTGCCGACAGACGGACTGCTGCTGTCGGGAAGCTCGGCCTGACCCGGGGGATCCTGCCCGCCGGGATGCAGGCTTTGCGTGCCCGAATCAGTGCTTGTCTGAAGAACTTCTCGCCTGCATGGATGTTGGGTGGAGGGACAGCTGCTGCAAACGAGTTCTCGGTGTGGGCGCGGAACGCCTCCCAGTCTGCCTTCTTGAAATTTACGAAAGTCCTGTTCTCGGCCGGCAGCAGCACTGCTTCAGAGGAGAAGGTGACCACGATTGGTAGGTGGTCGGAGCCCAGGGCCGTGAAGGTGGTCCAGGACGCGGTGCTCGTCAGAGAGGGAGTGGCCAGGGTGATGTCCGGCGACGACTGAGTCCGATTTGACACACGAGTCGGTGTTGGTGAGTTCAGCACGCCAAAATCGGAGCCGTCGATCTCCACTTCCAGGTCCTCGCCTCTGGGGTCATCCGATAGGTTGGAATGCCAAAGGCGGCTGTGGGCGTTGACGTCTGCCAGGATCAGGCAATCGTCCAGGTCGAGAAGGTGGTTTAGGGAAGCCTTGTATCCGGATATGCAGCTGCTCACTGGGGGAACGTAAACGTTCACGATGGTGGCATCAGTGTCAGCGATGCGGATCCGGATCGCCAGTTGCTCCAGGTTGACGTCTCGGGCCGGAGGCGCGGGCAGCGATGTGCGGGCGTACTGGACCGAGCTGTGGACTAGGAACGCTAGGCCGCCTCCTTTGTTGGTACGGTCCTGCCGGATCACTGTGTAGCCGTTTTTCAGCTGCAGCTTCGATGTTGGGGACAACTTGGTCTCCTGTATGGCGGCCACCCGGATGTTGTGGGAGGCCATGAAGTGCGTGATCTCATGAAACTTACTTGACAGGCCGTTGCAGTTAAACTGCAGGATGCGTAGCTCGTTGGTGTTGTTGGGGCGGCGAGATGTTGGTGCCGATGATGGAGGGGGAGGAGGGGGTGGGTTGGGGATGGGAGGGGGTTGGGGGGTTACCGGGGTTGGTGAACCGCAGCATGTGGCCACGAACGCCGGGGAGTATGCTCCGACCGATCTCAGAGCAGAGCACGGGGTCAGGTGGCACCACTGCAGGCAGGCATTACACCTGACGGAGGCGGTGCTTCGCCTAATCTCGCGTCCGCAGACAGAGCAGTCGTAACGCGGCCCCGGGTTGCGCTCCACGTCACCAGCTCTTAATATAAGCAGGTGGAGCAGACAGGCTGGGCTAGTCTGCTCCACAGCCCAAAAAATTTGGGCAGAGTACCTTTCGGTACCTCTTTCCGAGGGGGTTGCGATGGCCTTTGGCCGGCACCAGGTGCCGGGTGGCTCTGCGACGTAGACGCAGCCATCTTGTTTCTTCAATGTGCCCGCCAAACATAAGAGAGCGAGCCATAATCACAACAATCAAACGCGTGTACTTGTTGTAGCAATAAACGTTACTCTGCAAAATCACACCTGTGTGAGAGATTTCGATACAGAAGTTTCAGAAGTCAACCACAACACATGACATTAAGTCCAGCCGTGGTTCACAACAAAGTGCAATTCTTCGCGGAATCACACCTTTGCTCGAACCGTTAGATAAACGATTTTCATCCGTTGTTCACAATTTACCAACCACAAATCATGACACTGGATACAGCAGTTGTGCACAACCAAGTGCAGTTCTTTATAAACTCACACCTCAGCTCGAACTATGAGAAAAACAGTTTCCATCCGTGATTCACAGCGTTCAACCATTGTAAACGTATACCAACCGAGTACGGCATCACACTATTACTCGAACAATGTGACATCGTCACGAATGCCAGCTAGTGAAATGCCAGCTAATGCAATGCCAGCTAGAGCATAACGAAGTGTGCAAATTATTTGGTTATGACAAGCACATGTAAATTGGTTGCAAATCGATCTATCAAATCAGCGCCCTGTAGATGCGAAAACAGTTGTTCAGGCTGTTTATCCATTGGGGAAGTTGGTTAAGGTTACCCCTGATGGTCGTTTGTGCTGTCATTCGTGCTGTCGACATCGAGCCCGATAAAGACGCCTACAGACTCTGATTTTTATTATCTTTGTTCTGAAAGCTCTTTTTCTTAACGCTACAATATGAAATGGTGGCTACAATCGGGCAATTTCACCAACTATCCGTTAGAGCATAAATATGATCTCATCAAATTTTCTAGCCGAACTGTGTAGTGCGACAAGTCGAACCAGACACTATGATGTCCATTCAGTTCAATACTAAAACTATTTCTGTTCTACTCTCCGCAGCCTCCGCCTCAACGTCCTCACCGGCGTCCACTTCTTCCGCCGCCGCAACGCGTGGCCAGCTGCGGCGCAGCGCGGCCAACTCGCCGGCCGGTTCGCTCCGCTCCGCCGGCAATTCGGCATCATCGTCGCCGGTCGCCGCGGCCTTCCTCCAGCAGATGCCCACCCTCACAGCACAGGACGGCGGACCGGTGACGATCACGCGTTCGACGCCCGATGGCGCCAGGCGCACGTTCCTGCAGCGCGGCGGCCAGGCGATGGACACGGAGATCCATTTGGTGCCGCGACCGGTGCCGGCAGATGCGGCACCGACATTGGCGGCAGCGTCACCAGCGGCAACCGCGGATGCGACAGCATCCGGTGATGGTGGCAGCATGGAGCTGCCACAGCTGCACAACACGGTCACGATTACGATTGCGCATCCGCGTGCGCAGCGGCCGCCGTGTCCGCTGCCCGCTGACGGCCAAGCGGCGTCGGCATCGGCCAGTGTGGGCAGTCCGTTTGCGCGCGTGTCGCCGATGCTGGGCCTGATGGAGCCGGCCACGATTGAGCCGGTGGTGGTAGTGACGCCGGTGCCGGTTGCGGGCAGCAGTACGTGTAGTATGAATGCGGCGGCGGCGGCGACGGGGGCTGACAGACGGAGGCCAAAGTGAGTAGTTGGTTTTCGTCGTAGTTGAACCATTGAAGGAATCGTTTTGTTCTATTTTAATCGATAGAGTTATACAGGGTCCGGCACTCGATGTGTTATACATTTTATTCAACTCTCATAGCCGGCGTAGTGGTCGCAGCAATCTGCAATTTTGCAAAATGACAGTTCCCTGCTTTGTTCCTACGAGTGAAGAAACGCATCCAACGGAATCCTCGACTGACTGAGTGC
>JANTBZ010046158.1:0-11255 GCA_024741255.1 Exechia fusca
TCATGCGTACAAAAAATACACGTTGGGGTTCACGTATAGATATCTCATGTCATCATGATGTGAGGCTTGTGAAATTTCATATGCATGTTACGAAAGACACGTAAAGCCCGGATGCCAAATTTGAGCTTCATCAAACAATTGGTTTGAAAGATACAGTTACTCAAAGTTTCGTGCTGATCAATTGGGTCACCCTGTATAGAGAAATTGTCGAACAATTAACCTTGATGGAAATTTAAATTTTCCCAATGATAAGATTTGGTGCATAATTTCATAAACTTCCGATTGAGTATACACACATTGTTCTAAGTAACTCCAGCTCAAAGTTACGGTCTCTAAACCATACACAAACTACGAAAATGTTGTATGGAGACAAATATATTATGTCACTCTCTATACAAAATATTCTAATGTTGTTGATAGGCCACAACTTCTCACTGGAGTGTTTTAGTGCAATGTATGTATACTCAATCGTTCGATAATGGAAATTGGCACAAATCTTCATCACTGGAAACAAAATTGAAAAAATTCCCTCCAAGGTTATTAGTTTCTCCATATATAGCAAAAAATTACCTTCTCTGGGCGCTCAAAACTAAATGGTGAGACTTTTCTTCAACAATTCTCTCGTTCACAATAGAAAAATGTTGAATAAATGAATGTTTCAAATTCATGAGTTGTGGGTATTACATTTGATTTTAGATTCGAATTCGATTCGATTCGGTCTGAAAAAACTCCCTGGAAGCCTTGTATAACACGGCCATAACTTTAAGAACACGGTATTTTTCCCAACTTTTCGTTTTTGTGTCTGATTTTCATTTAAAAAAAAATCGAAACTATTTTTCGAACATTTTGAGTTTTTCGAGATTCTTTTGATTATGCTAAAATATATTGTTTTTATCGGGTCGAAGAAATTCGTGATGATGGAAATGGATTTAAAAAATCGGCAATTAAAGTTTCGTATTAAAACGTATTAACAATTAGAGTGTCTAGTGAGAAATAACACAATCATATCGCTTCTATAACGTCGAATAATGATCCTAATGAACTATTTAAATATGAAAAGTGCAATAATACACTCACTGAAGGCATTTAGGTATTCTTGGGGTCCGTTTTTTCAGCTTGGAACGTATCTCCTGTTTTTGTATGGGCTCCTTGTCTTTAAGAACACGGTTATGCTATAACACGGTTTCCTCAGAAACGTATCTACCGTGTTATAGGAAGTTTAGGTGTATTGGTATTTTATTATGAATATGATTTGTTCTATGCAATATGTTATTTTGTCGGAAAATTGATTCACATATTTCAACTAGATCAACATACATACTCCAGTTGGTAATTTATTTTGTTCATCGGAAAATGCGTCTACAATCCCCTACCCTTTTCCATTGTGCTTCGCGCATAAATGTATGTTGCATACCACATACCACACAGATCAACGCGACGCATCTCTCTGGTCCAAATAGACGCGCACGCTCGCGGACTCGCGCCGTGCTCGGACCAGCCACAGCTCGCCACATTTGTGGTTTTCGCATTGTAATTTCCTTTTGAGTTTACTATTTGCGTGTGCCTGCGCCTGCGCCGTACTCCACATAATATTGAACACATAAATTATGTACAGTTACGAGCGCACGCGCACGCGCGTGTACACGCGTTCGAGCGTCCGCATCTCGGGGATTCCATTATGCGCACTAGCGAGATGAGCGGAGCACCTCTCGGATGGTCTGGCGGCTGGCTTGTTACTACGCGTGTGCACTCTACACACACCATCATCGCACAACACGACCGAAACGACCACAAGCACTGTGTTAGCATCGTCGTCGTCATTCCGCATGCTCGAGCGATGGAATATATATAGAGCAACGGGATTATTTGTGCGAGGCGCGCGCACAGCGATTTGCGTGCACATAAAATGCGCTTGCGCTCGATCACCGACAGACACACACACACGAGCGCATAGAAAATGCGCCAAGTTTTGCATGTCGTTGCCGTTGCGCTCGAGTGCGCGCCCATAGCTCGATAAACTACTCGAGCAACGCGAACTACGACGACGAGGAGACATGCGCGTGAGGATGTCGTTGTGGTTGATTTTTTCTCGCGTTTGCGTTGCGTTCGGTTTCGCTTCATCTCTTTCTCTGTTCGGCGGCTGCGCAGCTCGTTGAGTTTGCGCGGTGCTCTCGTTTGTGAACGTCGTAGAGTGTAGAGTGTTTCTGTGCGCGTTGTTGCATCTCGTTGACTAGAGGAGACATGTGAGTGAGTTTTAGAGTCGGACTAAATGACGTTTTTTGTTTCCGGATAGAAAGAGTCAATCCGCTGTTTCATGGAGAGACATAATATGTTGATAGAAACATTATCTTATTCGAATTAATATGTTTGAAATGGCCCTTTTCAAAATTCCTTTTCAACAAACGGACAAACGGACTTCACTTTATGGATCACAATTCGAACGCCTTGACTTTCTCTCGATATATTTGTTGTTGTTGTTTTTAGCTGATAGACACCCTATCAAAAAAGTGCGATCTATTATAAATTGTTTTTGACTGAAATACGATATTCACTAGGAGACATGGACGAGGTAATTTTTGCATAGGGGCAAGGTTTACATCACCCCTTATTTCTTTCGAAAACGGAGATATTTAACAGAATTTAGGACATTATGTGTAAATATAGACTCTGATCTGATAAATATGGCCTGTTATACACAATTTATAGCCATATAATGTTTTTGGTGTTTTCCTCACGATCATTAATTTCCGATAGTATGAAAATCTATCAAGTAGTGGAGGTAGTTCCTCAACTTGTACATGTGAGACAATTTTTGCATGGCTTCACCATTTCGTACCCATATTACTTTTTCAATAAAAAAACATTAGAATATGTTAGAAGTAGGAGTTTATTTGTTTTTTTCGACACCAAATTGTACTGTTTTAGTTAAAACAGAGAGGGGTGCCAAAATTACCACAACATTTTTAAAACGTTGAAGAAACATTTTGACGTTTTCGGTGAGTGAACTAGTGGGTTGAAGCGGCCGTTAGGATCCTTGGTGCAAATTAAAAAAAGAGTGGTATTTTGTAAAGGAAAAGTAATACAGTTTTCCACTCGAATTCCAATAGATAGCTATCCTGGACAGTTTTATCGAACAAAAGGAGTCACACGTTATTTCGTCCCACTCTAGTGTCTCTATGCGTCTATGTGCGTTCGGTCGTCACATGAGCTGGCGCAGGCGCATACGCGATTGCCTTATTAAAATGTAGATTAAGACTTTACGAACACACTGGCGCGCGCGCGCGCGGACACATTCGAATGGCACTCCGGGGGGAATGGTGGTGGTGCAAAACACTCAACGGTGAAGTGCGTTCGCGCAACGCGCGAGTGAGTGCGCGTGTTAATTGAACTGCGCGCGCGCCGGCAGACCGCGGGGACAGGCGCGCTGATGTGTCCGTGTGTGTGTGTGTGCGTACAAGTGTGTTAAGTCCTCTGAGTTTATTTTCACTTTTTTAATTGCGATGTCGACGACGACGGCGCGGACGACATGTGAGAGTCGCGCGATCGTAAAGATTTATTAGTGCAAATGATGTTTCACACGACGCTGCGGCGCGCTGATGATACGCGAGTCGAATCTCATTGACCACATACATACTCACTGGTATATAGCGCGATAAATGTTGACAAATTTAACTCACTACAGTTTGCCGGTTTATTTATGATGTCCGTTTGTTCGGCGTTAAATATGTTGCATTTGTTGCGAATCGCGAGCGAGCGCGCGCATGATTAGCGGCGGCATCGCCGACTCACGTCCAATAAATTCCGCATACATTCGCGACGATAAATTACGTCGAGCCGCCCATCAATTGTTCATCAGTCGCATAAACTCTCTATGCGGCCGCATTCGCGCTGAAGAGCGCACTCGCGCACTCGCGAAGCGTCTAATTTGAATATTACGATTATTTATGCCGGGCACTATAAATTGCGCGTTGTCTGTGCGCGCACGTGCGCGGGGGCGTCTTTCGTGTCGAGTGCGCGCCGCCGCACGTCGAGTGGATCATCCGCCGACGCTCACGCAAAACGCGCCAATGTTTGCGGCTTGTAGGGGAATCGAGTGTAGCTTGAAACCCTGTTGATTTTTGCTATTCGATTTAATCCCCTGTTTTTGCCTGCCATCATCATAAAATACAAACTTGTCACGCTAAGCATAAGAATGTGCGTTAGAGCTTCTCTACAATATTTTGCATGACCATTTTATCATATCCAATATTCCGTAGTGTTACTGAACCAAACTTCCGCTCAACATAATGGAACGAAAAGATCTCTTATTGGGAAAACTGTTACATGATATTTCGATAAGAAAAACGCTAAATTTGTCTCACTCCTCAACAGCGATTTGGTTGAAAGTTTGGACTGACAAGTGACATAATGGATAGACCTCACAGGTTTAAAAGAAGATCACATAATAACTGGAGTTATGACCAAAACTTGAAATAATCAACCTAGATGACATTCCCCTACCGATACGAAAATCGATAGCTGTGTGCTCGAAATCGCGCACGCGACTACGAAATTAACGATGAGGCTCGTCGTCGTCGGCGACAGCGATTACGCGTTCGCAATGCTTGTTGTGAGCTTGCGCGCGCACTTATGGGTGGCAATCGATCATCGCGCGTGCGCGCGCCGCATTGATCGGGCTCCGCGTGTCGCGTATTTGGCGGAACGTCGTTATTGCTATTATTATTGTATTATTATTATTATTGCCATTCGCAGCGCAGAGCGTTTCGGCTATGGGACCGATCCGATCGGCACGCGAAGCGAGCGGGGCGCGCGCGATCGAGTGTTTCGCAAATTTACGCAGTCACAGCAAGTTTGGGCTCATCACCAAGGCCCGGAAGTTGAGGGAAAAACACTAGTTTTCCTAGTCATCCCACAGAACTTTTGTAACCAAGATTATGTGTTACGTATCCGTACAATTCAAATGGAAATAACTTTATTTAATCTTTTTTATCCTTTTCGCGCATTTAATTACGTTAGGCCTTTTCACGTATTTTACCTTTTTGTAGACCCTTTTTCGCCTTATTTATCGTTGAGAAATCATTGTTCATAGACACTATTTGCCTCTATTTTATACACTTTTTCACTGATTTCAACCACTATTTTAGGGTCCTAAATCGTAATTTTATAGGCCCATAAAATCCGGGCCTTGCTCATCAAACAGACTAGAGGATTCGACGAGCGCGCGAGGGCTGTGCCGAAGGTGTGCGTGTGCATGTGATGTGTTGGTGGATCTCTATCTCGGCGGTGTACGTTTTGTGTCGTTCGGTGTTAATTTAACATACTAATTAAGTTGTCTGGCGGGCGTGTAGATGAACATGAGAGTGCTGCGTGCGTGTGCGACAAGAAGGTGCGGGGATGATGAACGTCAGACTAATCGTCATTGCGATTTTGTGTGGTGCGATGAACACGAGATTATGTGCGTGTTTGTGTCACAACAGTTTTATGTTTCATGTCGCAACTGTTTCGCGTTGGCTTTCCGGTTTACTGTGAGTGAGTGAGCACGCGAATGAGCTGATAAGTCTTGTAACATTCGACTGATTGCGTACAATTAATAAATTATGATGTAGAGAAGAAATATGTAGTGTACATATTCATTGAGTATTTCTTCTCGTTTGGCTAGTTTGATTGGTATTTAAATGATCATAAAAGGCGAAATCATGTGGCGTTCCAATAAAATTAAGTCGGTCAATTTATTAAATTTTTATGGTGATGATATGTGACATCGTATTTTTCCCTATAAAAAATTTCAAATAAAGATGAAAGTACGTAGTTATTTCCTGATTGAATCCCGACTCTAAATGGTACACAACATATGCTCTAGAAATTCCAAATCGGCTGCGCACTGAAGATGTCAACCGCTCATCTGCGACGAACATGCTGCGTTCGTGCGTGTCTACCGCTCGACAGTTCGTGACAGTTTCACTTTGCCGCAGCGGCCGCGCGGATTGTCCCGAGCGCTGGTCACACACACTTATTGTACCGTTTTACACGAGCGCGGACGAGCGCTGCGTGAATATTGTCCCCACAATGTGTGTGTGTGTGTGTGTGTGGTAACATAATTTGGGCCGTGCGAACGGAATTCGCATGCAGTCGGCGACGACGCGATTCCGTAACCGCGAGCACAAAAGACGCGCATGCACGCACGCACAGTCCGCCACGCATATAATATCAGTTACAAGCAATCTAGAACATGCGTGAATGTGTTTCGGAAATCATATTAGAGTGCAAACAATGCACGGCGAACAGCAAGAGGCGGCTTCTTGTCGGTTACTCAATGCTTTGGGTTGCGGTGTGTATTTATGCTATACATATTTGTATACTCTAGTTCACCATACATATATATTTAGTAAATGATTCCATATAATTATTGTAATTGTAATTGCGAGAACGCATGCTACTGTATGTGTGCATGCTCTGCCATTGTTTGGTGTATTCTTTTTTCGGTAGCATAGGTCTCCGAACTCCAAACAAACGCACACACACACACACACACACATTTTTTGACAATCCGCTGCAAGCATCCGAATCACAGCCACACATGCTGCGCGGCGACATGTCGTCGGATCACGCGCGTAAGAATGATGAACGACCAGAAGCGTCGCAGCCTCAGCTGTGTATCCTCACGCACGCCGCCATCAGCGGAACAATTGTATTAAACTGTTCGTACATAGCAGTAGATATGTGGCCAAAAAACGATTGCCCAATCGGTTCCCATCGTGCATTGTGTTGCACCTGCACATTACGCCAAGACCAAGTGGAACGCGCGTATGTGTAATTAGCATTTAGCTATAACGACGTCGTCGGCAGTCGTTTTGCGTGTGTGTGTGTGTGTGCGGATTTTGCGACATTTTTATGCTTCTCGCGCCCTCGAAGATTTGAAGCTGAGCGTCGTTTTTTCCGCTCGTTCGTCTGATGGCACACGTTCATGAACGCGATGGAGCAACCACGAACATCGCGAAGCAACGAATACACTGCATATTCACTTTCCCACACCGATGCTCCAGTTCCCACACCGTCATGCGTGGCGGCGTGCGTGTTGTGTGAGTATGTCGGTGAGTCGGTGATGTGCTGACGCCTGCGCCAGTGTGTGTGTGTGCTATTGAAAAATAACGATGTGTGAAGTCAGCGTGTGCACGTGTCTGAGTGTGTGTGTGTGTGTGTGGGTGTGTATGGCGTGCGCTAAACAGACTATAACCGCAGACATACGCAACGCATGCAACACACACACAGTCGGAACGCGCAAGCGCCGCTCTTGAATTTGATGAATGTCTGTGTGGCATACAATGTCGATGTTGTAACCAACCAACCAGCCAGACATAATTACCAGTTACCATCGCGGAGTGCAAGAGCTTGCGACCCGGCTAATTTGGGCGAATTAAGACACTTGGCGTGTGTGCGTGTGTGTGTGTGCAAACATAACGCACTTACACGCGATTAGAGCGAAGCGGCAGCGCACGCAAATGGTGCGGAATTTCGCGTGTTTGCGTTTGAACATAGTGCACATGAACGCACGCGATGGTGTGTATAAAATTGGTAATTATTACGCCGATGTGTAAGCTACATTATCACATCTATATAGATAAAACTGAATTCCGTTTTGTTTGTTTGTCTGTTTGTTTGTAATGCATGGCCGGCTAAACGGCTCAACCGATTGGGCTGAAAATTTGAGAGTGTGTTCAGGTCGACCCTGAGCGTGTTTGTGCCATAAATTTGTTTTTGTAATTTGCATCGGGACCCACCGGGCGAGCGAAGCGAGCTCTGAAAAGCCCGCCGCAGGCGCTAGCGGCGCAGCCGCTAGTTGTTATTATAAATGTCAAACCGTGAGTTACAATAATGGCAATCACTTCCAAAGTAATGACAGTTTGGTGATAAAAATTTGTATGGCTTGCTATAAAATTACTATGATCAATAATACATTTTGTATTCATCAAAAATGTTGTTCTCCCATAGTTGGTGTCAAGACTAATCAGCCCATGTAGTATACCGCATAGTCAATATGATTTCGAATTTCAGCGGTGCGTGCATGTGCGCATATGTGCGCATGTGTGCCTGCATATTGGTTCGCAAATTGCCTCTGGTTGTCGAGTACGTATCAAACGTATGTCGAGAGTCGAGTGTGTCCGCGGAATTTAATTATACCGTCTACCCCTGTTGATAGCAGGTGCGTGTGCGTGCGCATCGGTAAATTGATATTATATGTGGCCCAATATGTCACTGGCACTGGGTACTCGGAACGCGCAACAGTCGAGCACAATGAGAGAAGGAGGGCTGTTCGACATAGGACGGAGTAAATCTGCTCGGTGGATCATCGCTGTTTTATATGAATTAACGATCGAATGAACGCTAATTCGATCGGTGATGTTTTGAATTTATTCCGAATAACGAGGATTTGTAGACAATTGTATTCTCTTTCATTTCAGTATTAACACATTGTTCTAAGACAGTCCAGTGAAGAATTATGTCCCTCATACCTATTTTTTGTATGGGGAAAATATTCGATTTCACTCCCAATTCCCAATACAAAACTCACTTGATTTCGTGTTCGGTAAAGAGTCTACATATTTGAATGCGAATGAAATTGTCTACAAATCCTCGTTGTTCGAAAAAATTATAAAAAGCTGCCTGATGCGTTCGGCGATTTCTCCATTTAAAAATAGAACGGCCTTGTTTAGGGCGTTAGGGTGTCAGCATAAGACGAGATTTTTTACGCGATTTTTGGCGTATATGATAGAAATACATTTGTTCAACAAACCCGTATCATTGGAACAGTCAGTTTATTATAGCTTGTCCTCCAAAAATGGACGAAATCTTGGAAAATTCGTTTTAGTCATGGCTCTAGTTCATGCATGCGTTCAAAGTCAGCCAATAACAACCAACCAATATAACAAACAGATAACAAACAAACATTTGTATGGCTATACTTTTGTGTTTAAACAAAATCTTGAAAAAAAGTTAACCATGTTCGATCTGGAGCACTTCAAAAACGTCGATTTTGACGTTTTCGGCGTGTGCACTAGAGGGTCACTATTCAAAGAGTTGTGCGATTCATGTACTCGGAAATGCAGGAAAATACATATTCCGAACTTAAGTTTAAATTATGGTCCGGAAAATTCATGCTCATTTCCCCGGTACGCTTGAAAAATCGCTGCAAGAACGTCACGTCGTCGTCCGATCAAATCACACACACACATGCTCACGTAATGCGATTTCATAGCGTGTCGTGTCGTGTGTGAGTGTGAGCAGAATTCAAGTTTCGACATTTTAGTTATTCAATATTTATGAAGCGTAGTATACCGTACACGTCCTCGCCAACATCACGCACGTCACCTTTACACCTGCGCACGCGAACGAACGCACACAATTGACGCGTCCACAGGTGGTTTGCCAGATGCCACCCATTTTTTTTCTGAACATCGTGTGAGCGTGCCACCCACACACCAAGTTGGCGCGCGGAAATTGTTGTAAAATGCGCACGGCTTGGAGCGCACATCCGACGGAAAATCATGCCCAACATTTCAAGTGTCACGTTGGCAACGGCGGAAGTCGAACCTCAACCGAACATTATCGGTTTAGGCGAGTTTAAATTCGAAGTTAAGTGAACAAACAGCAAAAATGTGAGATATCAATCAAAATACAACTATTAATATACCGAGAGTAATTCGAAGTCCGCTAGCGAAGCAAATATGATTTACGACCGACGCAAAGGGGGGCCAACACACACCGAAACATGCACACATGGATGCCAAAAAGTCATGCACCATTTGTATCTGTCACTTGGCTTTACAGTCTCGCTGTTCAAGCGTGAATTCACACCACAACAGTTTAATTCGACATTAGTGTTTGCGTTTGCACACACATGCGCGCATTAAATCGCTGCACGCAAACTACCATTCAACTATGTTGAAGCGTTCGTCGCTTACGCGCGCGCAAACAGTCGGCATTAAACGCTCGCGCACACAGCATAATCCCGCCACGCACGGACACGGACACCGAACTTCGATGAACGACGCGTGTGCGTGCGTGAGTAATTTTATTTCCGACCTCCCACCGGTTAGCACGAGCACGAGCGCGCGCGGAATAACCTTGCCAAAGGACGCCAAAGCCAAAAGTTTGCCGTGTGTGTGTGTGAGCGTTTTCTCCCGCGCGAAGGAATGGAATCATCACACCATGACCACGATTGTACTATTGTATTTGTATGGTCTGGTATGTGGACTGGTGTAGTTACTCACTGCGTGAAATACTATAGTAGAGTATCACATATACTACGCAGTCGAGTAGATATCGCATATTATGCTGCCAGCCAGTGAAGGAACCGAACTACTCTGCTAGTATAGTAGCATAGAGATGAGAAATGCTGACGGAAAGATGATTGTCGATACGCGCGCGTCTGCTCGCGGGCCTGTGGGGACTGGACTGGACACCACACCCACCTACCGCAAATCCAATTGCTGCCGAATGTTTATTAATAAGGCCTGAGTGTTGCGGTGTAAGCTTATACTTATTCAATGAATTTCCAGAAGCAATTTTTGCGGAGTTCTCTATTATGGACATTTATTTGTTGATATATCAGGTTTATTCCTATGAGCGTGCACTTTCTTCTAAGAAATCTCTAGCACGTTGTGGAGTCGATCTCGAAATAATTCAAACACATTTTTTTGTAGTTTAGACAACTAGGAACAATGTGCAATCGATACAATTTTCAATATCCGCCACATGGGCCTCCAAATAGTTCTTGGAAAATATCATGTTTGGTGTCGGAGAGCTACATTCTGCGGACATTGTCGAATATCGTCTGTCTATGGCCCCAGCTAAAAATTATCGATGGTTTTTTCTTGTAATCAATATCTCTCACCAACAGCCTCATCTCAACTTACCATTGGAAAATAAATTTCACCTAATAAGTAGTCTTATCCAATAATTTGAGGATAAACACAAAAAATAATGTCAGAACATATCGCCAGCATAGGAATTGTACTGCAATGTGTGTCCCCAAATGTTCAACGTTCAAGATTTTAATAAAAACGCTTGCGGTTAACTCATTACTCATTACACTATACAACAACAAAAATTACCGGCCTTCTGTATAAACTTTTCTTACGTATTTTTATCTCCTAATCACGAATTCGGCAAACAAAATTTGATCGATGGATAGGTTTCGAAGATATTGGCGTAAGTTGTTTTTTTCGACATGGCCTCAGATATTTGCGGATATCTCA
>JANTBZ010046169.1:0-28385 GCA_024741255.1 Exechia fusca
GGCTCGGGAATGACGAGGGTGGGCTGGAAGCGCGGCAGCTGGAGTTGGGAATGGAGATGGAAGATGATAAGATATGGGTACAGGCGGAGCAGGGGATTGGTGAAGGTCGTGCACGCGAGAAGGGTTAGGGTTAGATGCGAGCGGCGAAGACGATGCGGTGCCCGATTGGTATGTTTGTTTGCGATTTAGATGCTTGCAATCGTACGACGATGGGGGCCACCAACTTACCAGCGACGACTTGTACAGGATCTGGGAGCGCGTGGCGAACATGTTGTGTCCGGAATGGGGATTACGATGAGAGGTGGAGCGAGTTTTTCGCGCGTCGGCGAGTTGAGATGAAAAATATACCTGTAGCAGCGAAAAACAGCGATCGCAATTTTGATATCAAAGTCCACCCGAGTGAGCATACAAAATTTAACGAGAGAGAGAGAGAGAGAACTGTAAAAACGTCAAAACAGAGCGTCAGTGCGTCAGCTGCTGCGTTGTCGAGTGGCCGGCGATGTGAGACCATGTGGATGATTTTGTGGATAGAGGGAATGTAGGCGTTTTGTGTGATGGTTTGATTTAGGTTGATGCATCCATATTCAAATTTGACGTCAAAGATATTCGTTTAATTTTTCATGATGATGTTCATGATGTCCATGTGAGCTATTTACATATTTTCCGTGCTTGTGTTGCGTATAACATGACAACGGTGCTACAATCACACGTAATAGTATACCTTTCTTTATCATTTTTCAGACGTTTGCCAATGTTTTTTTTCAATGGATTTATTATAATATTATTCTCTAAAGTTTAGATTATATCTTGAAAGAAAATACCATTGATAAAATCCTATAGATTCGTCGGAAAACAATAACATCGGAAATATGGCTTCAAATTCATGTTACAAAATAGTTCGGACCGCATTTAAATTTGGCTAGATTTTTGTATAGGGAAAATGAAATTATGCGGAAAGTCAACCATTACCCGACAATTTTGGCCCGCCATGTGGTGACATGTATTGAAGGAGTCGTCAGGCATAAATGTGAGATCATCAACTCAATTCTACAAAAATCAATTCAATACAAAAATCCTTACACTATGTTAAGCATGGTCGTATTGTTCGTAAAACAATTCATTTTGGAGAAAAAACGCATACAACGGTAATCGCTTGCACTGTGGCTCGAACACGGACATTTTCAATCAAGAACAAGTTCATGATGAAAACTGATGTGCTATGCTTTTACCCAAGCCTTCTCTATGCCGCTTTTACTTCAATTTTCATCAATCAGAACGACCGCAAGATACAGTTAGTTAATTATATAAAAACACAACGACGGGTCTCGGGTCTAACGAGTCGTCATTGATCCTCGTCCTCAGTTTGGTGCTGATTGCTGTAGCTGAAAAATGAACGCTCAGCTCAATGATTGTTGAAGTTATCGTCAGTTAGCTGTTATAAACCGCCACGAACTTCTCAATCTCCACAACTTATAATATCGCGTTGCCCACTCATGAACTCGAATTGAACACGGTGATAATTTGCAAACTCAATTATAAAGCTCGATTTATTGAAAGAATAGAATAGAATAGAATGGGTTTTATTATTCACGATATTTGTGTGTGGCTATAATAATTTTGTTCGGATTGGTCAGAGTTCAACCGTTGTAGGTTTTTCCGCTGTATTATTGTGTATGTTGTGGGTATTGATGTTGAGGGTTGTATTAGGGTGTATGGAGAAAAGAAGTGTGTACGGTATAAATGAAAGAACAGAAAGTTGCATGACATTATACAAATTGGCTACAAATAATTATAAATAAGGAATAATAAAATATTTGGAAAATCGGAATTCCCCGGAATTCCCGATTCTCAGCATTTTGGTATCGGATCTAGAATTGGGAAGAAGAGTTCACATAATTTCCGGAACCTGTTCTGGTACTGGCGTTTCTGGAAACAATAGTATACAGGGTGCACCATATCTGATGTAGCTATGAGAACATCGAAGCCGATTTTCCAGCCGATTTTCATAAATTATTTTTTGTATTTTAATTGAGTCTTTTATAATTTGTTGGGACTAGTATTTGAATACAACATCTCATCACCGCTACTCGAATCGAAATAGCAATTCATCGTATGATTTTACATTTTCTGATTATCTCCAATTTCCCGTTGTTGTAAGATTTTTTCGAATGCAAATTGTACTCCAGAAAGCCTCAGACTATACGAGCTCAAGGCAATAAATCGTGCAGAAATGGTCGCTACACCGCTCGAGATATTGTGAAAAGTGATGAAAAACGCAGCACATTTTTCAGTTGCCAATGAAGGCGGCCATTTGATAGATAATATATCCAAAAATATATCCAAACAAATTGAATAATTTAAAATTATATCAAAATATTTTGTTCATAAAAATCAGTTGATTGGTTCAATAGTTATTCGATGTTCTCATAGCTCCATCAAATATGGCGCACCCTGTAGATATAATATTTTTGATATCCTCAATCTTGTTTATCTCCAATTGCAACTATTGATATCAATGTTGCGATTTGTTTGGCAAGTAGTAGTATGGAAGTATTTTTATCGAATTTTATTTTAATTGCCTGATTCATATGAACAACTTAACCATTCTCTCGATTTGTGGTAAAATGATATGTGACTTTCTATATGGAAACATGTTCGGTTCGACGTCCTATCCGAATTATCAGCCATTGTTTCACACAACTCAAGTTATATGCGTCCAAAATTGGAAATCCTGCCATATCCCCACAATGCAAATGATATCGCATATTCATACTGAGCCGTATAATCACGTTGCTATCGCTCAAACAACACCACGAAACTCTCTTGCTGCACAGCAAAACCGCGAGATCAGTGAATAATTCGTTGTCGTATATGGAGATCGCTCGCGACTCGTTTCTCGCGCACATTATATCGGCTTCGTCTGTCTCTGGACAGTGTGTGGGGTGAGCAGCGCGAATTGAGTCACCGCAGGCCGCACAAATGGAAACACACAACACACAACAGTTTAGTTTGCTTTTGTCCACCGAGCCGAGTAGTGCGATTGATCTCGGACCGGTCCGCAGCGTGTGTGTTTGGGGCGTAGTGCATACATATATTTTGGATACCAGTATGTGTAGTTTCCACTTCAATACGACACTTAGTGAATGCAATTGTTTAATTTGCATTCTGACGATCGAACGTGCGTAGTTTGGTATCCATCAGTCGGAATACAGCAGAGAGACCTGCGACATATTGTACAAAGCGTAGCAGATTCACTTGATTCTTGTAGTATATGCTTCGCCGAGCATAATTAATTTGAGTGTGTATGTTAAGTTCAGTGTTGTCGCGCAGTGCAACAAGTGGTCGTCACAGCGCGTCCGCCGACATTATTCATGGAGTGAGCTTTCGTCTATGCGCGCGAGTACGACACATTTAGTGCGTCCAAGCGCGTATATAAGACGTGATTAACTGCGGAACAAGCGGAACAAGCGCGACCAGCACGATTTTTGTGAAAGCCTTGAGCCCATCCGAATCGTGTGCGTGGCGACACCCAATCAGAAAAAAACCTGTCCACCAAATTAGTGAATGAAACGCACTAAGACCGTCGATCGCGAGTGGTATTGTGAGCAAGCGATCGCTTGCGCGAATGTGCTGAGCCAGCATCTTGCGATCTTCGTCTGTTCTTTGAATTACATCACTACACATATCACAACACACTCATATGTATTGATGATTGCAATTCCGGTTTATACCGAAACCGGTCAACCGTTAATTCAGTTTCATTCCGAAAAATGAAAATGTATTTCGGTATTATTTTTAAATACTATTTCATGCGAGGACGTTAACCGTTTGGAATCTGAAGACCCCCGCCAGTCACTTGATGGTTTACATTGTCCTAACCAATCAATTATATTATAGTAATTTGAATAGTAGGTCGAAGCGATCTCGATACGGCAGCTGCTTTATTTATATTAGTTATTGGTTATTGTTTCACCTTTAAATGTAAATTCATATGACGTTTTGTTGAAATGGATTCAGACGTTCGCAAATCTAGAAATGGTTTCATTGTGTGCTTTATTATAGCAAAGATAGCACATTTTAATAGTGAACCATGATATCAAGCAAGTTTAAATATTAAAGTGAAAATGTCTTGATGGTAACGATCCATTCTTAGAACACAATTATTCCACATTTGTTTGTTTTCGCGATGTGAATCATGTTTGATAAAGATACTCTACATATCCGTATTTTGGCGCACCACCACCACTTTATACGTGCCCAGTTTTCATGTAATGATTTTTAGTAGGAACACTTCGTTTATAATCGAAATCACCCCCTTTTTTATGACTTCCACTGATAATAATAATATCTTTGCCGTAATACCGGTTTTGTCTGAATCACTAACCTGGTCACTAAGATGTATACACTATCCAAAGTATGTTGGCATTGGCATTGGCGCTTTGCGGTTTGTTTACTCTCTTGTACACGCGTTCGGTATCGAAGTGTGTGTTTATAATAAACTTTGCGGTCTGAGAGACCGCCAATACCACCACCGGTCTGATCAGTGAGTCAATGTTTATGCACACCACTTGAGAGGCACGCATGCGCGCGAATATATACAAACACCAATTCGCAAATTATATCGCAGATTTTATTATGCACACTTGACTCGAGCGTAGGCGGTTTTCTTTCTGCCGTCGGAAGCCGAGTAGATAAGCCGCCACTCGACATAACTCTTATATACGCTCTGCTCTGTCGATACAGATCATTCCAGCCTTAACGACTCCGCCAACACACGATTCCCGGCATGGTACCGTCGCCCGTCAAAGTGGACGCCGCCGTCGATCAGCAGCTTCTCTGCTATGCGGCAGTCAGTCCGCAGGACGCCCTGAACGCGGCTCTGCGCGAGCTCAATGTCGAGCGATTCGAGCGGGCTCTGACAGGCGGAGCGGATCCGAATGGCGCGTGCACCGGTGAGGAGGGCGCCGGGAAGTTGTCCGTGTTCGAGGTGTGCTGCCAGTATGCGGGTCGGGCGGAGTTTGTGCGGCTGTGTGTGAAGCACGGAGCGGCAGTGAACAAGGTGAATATATAATGAATAATTTCCAGTTGCTATTTAATTTGCATTTATTTCTATGTTTCAACTTCTTTAGTCAAAAAAGTAATTTCAATTCAATTTACTTATACGTTATAATTTATTACCATTCAGTTCACCTTTATTAAATAAATTCTGTGACATTTATCGAGCTTGAATGAACCATAAGTTTAAGCGATGATAAGTGCGTGAACGCTCACGAAGGCACTTATCATCGGTTCCTCTTCATTATCATGCATTGTATTAACACTTTCCTTCCGCTCGCCCAGGTCAACGAATTCCTGGACGCCGCGCCCATCAACCTCACCGTCGGTGTTGCCTCGGACACCGCCAATCTGTCCGCCCTTCTGGCGGCCAACGCCAGCGTCCTCATCGACCGCCCGCAGCACGGCAAATCGCCGCTATCGCAGCTCTGCACCGGTCTCACCGACGCCAACAGCGATGACCGCCTGGCCGCCATACGGATGCTGCTCGAACGCCAGGCCAACCCGAACACCGTCGACAAGCGCGGCGTTCCACCCATTCTTGCTGTCCTCAAGACTCGCAGTCTCAACACCACAGCCAGTCGTCCCATCCTCGAACTGCTGCTCGCCCAGCCGTCCATCGATGTGGACACCCACTGGGACGGTCAGGCGCGCCAACTTCTCGCCGAGAAGTTCCCCGATCTGACCGTGCCCGCGATGCGCTCGCCAGACGACCGCGTGCCCGACCACGGAAACCTGCTCGATGCTCTGCACTCAGCCGACAAAGACCGCTTCCTGCGCGACTTTGACGCATGCGCCGCTAAAACGCCCGACGTCTCGGCCTCCTTCATCGACTTGTGCCGGACGGCGACGCCGACGTCCCCGAATCCCTTGCTGCTGGCCGTCGAGAACGGTCTCGTGAGCTGCGTCCAGAAGCTTCTGCACAACGGTGCCGCCGTTCAGCTGGGCGATGCGAACGCCGTGCGGCTGGCCTGCAACCACGGGCAGCATGAAATCCTGGGCTTGCTACTCTCCGCAGTCGACCGCTTGGCCGACCGCGATCGCCTCGCCGAGGCGGCCTCCACAGCGCTGCTGGCCACCGTTCCGCACATTGGCCGCACATACGCCGCCCGGAACACGCATCGCATCGATCACCAGCGCTGCCTGGACCAGCTGCTCGGCGTCGCCGGTCTCCAGCTCGCCGGGCAAGATGACCTCGGCAATACCGCCCTGCATCTGGCCGTGCAGCACAAGCAGCGCGGCGTCCAGCTGCAGCTGCTGCGCGCGGGCGCTCCGCTGGGCGTGCGAAATGCCGTTGGCGAGCTGCCGCTGGCGGACATGGAGCCCGACCTGCTGGCCGAGCACTTCGATCAGTGCCTGGCGGATAATGAGCAGAAGTACCCATCCGGAGATGCGTCGTACGCGCTGCTGCTGGACTATGCGAACTTTAGGCCGCCGACAGCGCCGGCGACGAAATCCAAGGCGCCGGGCGGCCGGGCGCACAGCAACAACGAGATGACGCCGATCGCGCACATGTGCGGCGATCGGGCGATGCGGCCGCTGGTCAAGCACCCGCTGGTCGCCAGTCTGCTGTGGCTGAAGTGGCAGCGACTGGCGCCGGCGTTCTATGCGAATTTCGGGCTGTTTGCGGTGTTCTGTGCGGTGCTGCTGGCGTTCGTGATGGGCGAGAATGGGGTGTTTGTGGTGAGGGGCGTGCAGCCGGCGCTGGCGCTGTGCGTGACGATCGGATGTGGGTACATTGTGGTGAGGGAGGGGATTTTGTTGACGCTGGCCGGAGCAGGGCATTATCTGCGTCGCTGGAGCACGTATGCGACGCTGGCGCTGGTCGGACTGACAGCGGTGCTGCTGGCGCACGGAGCGGCCGGCTGGAGGCGTGAGGAGGCCGCGGAGCCGCTGCTGTCGGAGCAGTGGCGTCGCAGCGTGTCGGCGACGCTGATTCTGCTGGCGGCGGGCGAGTTCTTCGTGCTTCTGGGATCGTTGCCGGTGCTGTCGCTGAACACGCATCTGATCATGCTGCTGAAGGTGGCGCAGAGTTTCCTGCGAAGCCTGCTGCTGTACTCGATTATGCTGGTGGCGTTTGCGCTGTGTTTCTTCACGTTGCTGGGCGAGGATCGGATGAAGTCGGATAAGACTGCTGCGGTTGATGATAAAAATGCGGGTGAGGAGGCCGATGGCGATTTCGACGAGTTCCAGCCGTTCGGGCTGGCCGTGGTGAAGACGCTGGTGATGATGACGGGCGAGTTCGATGCGGGCAGCCAGAAACTCGGACAGAATGTGGTGCAGGTGCTGGTGTTTGTGGTGTTTGTGTTTCTGGTGTCGACGGTGTTGTTCAATTTGTTGAGTGGGCTGGCGATCAACGATACGCAGATCATTAAAGCGGATGCAGAGCTGGCCAATTTGGTGTATCGGGCTGAGTTGCTGGCGCAATATGAGAGTATGTTGGGCGAGCGATCGCGAAATGCGTAAGTGTTTATGGATACCACAAGAAGAACCACTTACTGACACTAAACGATTCCTCTTCCATTCACAGTTGCAATTCGCTGCTGAGTCGCATCGTCTCCGGTCGCATCGCTCTATTCCCAGAGCTACTGCCGCTTGCGAAAATCCAGATTCTTCCGAACTGCCAACAATTGGTTCAGATTCACGTGCCAGCATCCAAGGCCCAGGACATCGAAAATGCGCAAACTGAAAGCGACACTGATGACGTTACACTGAAAGATCTGCAGCTCTTCGAAGGTCACTGGACCCGTTTGTTCGTCCTGCGATCAGTGTTCGGAAGCGAGGGAATGGAGAAGCGAATCGTCAAGTGCGTGCGTGCCCGACTGGACGAGAAACGGCAGAGCGCCAAGCAGGCAGCCGAGAAACTGGAATACGATTGCAAAATTGAGAAGATGATGGCGAATATTCAAAAGATTCAAAAGATATTGGAGGAGAGAAAATAAGATCAAAATGTATGTTTGTGCGGGTAAAAACTTACCACTTTGAGCGTTCGATGCGCTGCCACACATGACAACAATCTTGCAATAATAGTATTAATAATATTGTTTCGAATAAATTCCTAATACGATTTTACGAAGTTTGTTGTTCGCAATTGGTGTAAAACGGTTTTCGAATATTTCGAATAAAACTTGAATAAATTACAGGTTGCGCCATATTTGATAGAGCTATGAGAACATCGAATAACATTGACATTATTCATCCGATTTTCATAATAAATTGTATTTATTTTTATTTAGTCCAATAGTTGGAACTAGTTTTTGGGTGCACCGCTACTCAATAGGCGCCATAGACTGCAATTCAACGTGATTTTTAATTTTTTTGTATCTTCTATTTAAATTGTGTGTAAAATAGTGTTAAGAATAGATCGTCAACATGACGTTTATTTTTTGATACAAATTACTGGATCAAGTGCTCAGAGCGAACGTTTCGTTTAACCCGAGCACTTCGTATTGTCAACAAGCCGCCAGAAACTCTCTAGACTTGTTGTTCCAAGATTCTTTGAAATTCAAATTGTACGCCAGTAAGCCTAAGACAATAGACAAGCTCAAGACAAAAATTCGTGCAGAAATTGTCGCTATACCGCCCAATATACTGAAAAAAGTTATGGACAAATCAGCAAAAAAGGACAATTTTTCAATTGATATAATGTATTCGAAAATTGGTCCAAACAAATAGTACAGATCCAAATTAAATTGAGATCTATTTTTTCATAGATCCATCGAATATGGCTCCATCAAATTCCCTCGATATGCTTGCCGTAGAATGTGTTTACTTGCTGAATATGATCTGAGCTTGGCCACAAATGCTGTAGTCGATTACAATATTACAAGCCCCACAAATGTTATGTGCGAAGCTTCGCGCACTCGCACTAACCGATCATATGCCGACGGAATTAACGACCTTGCCATTCGTGCTAATACAAAATCGTTAAATCACTCAATGTGGTTGCTGTAATTAGCAATATTTCAACTCGATATCACCATGCGCCATAATTAGACAAAAATAAAAGCTCAGAGCTTCAACATATTTTTTCTGTCAGTCTGCATTTTTCACGTTGCATCTATTCGACTATATTTACTGATCAAATATGCTAACATCTATTGATAAATACCGATGTTATTATAAATAAAAAAACTGGAGTTTTGTGCATTTTGAATACATTTTCTACCTAAAAATCATGATTATAATGAAAATATTCAAATACCTGCGAAACGAAGTCAATATGATGAACCATGCCATTCAATGTTACGGCTTATTTTGTGTAGATACCGACTTGATGGCAACCATGCAACCTGAGGCTGACGACTGATACACGCTCCGACAACCGCCGACAACAACCGCACAGCGCACATTACCCGTCGTCAGTTACCTTTTAGCGGCGGTCGCGATCGGTTGTGTTCGGTGCTCAACACCCGGCTCCCTCACTCGTCAGTTCAGAATACGCAAGTGCGCGAGTGCGTGAAAATTCAAAGTATAACACGCGAATACGTTGTGAGAAAAACTCGGCTCGCTCTCTCGCCGTCGATTGCGGTTTTCCTTCTTCACTCTACTTGCATCGCGATTTATACACCAGTGCAAACATTGATGTTTACCACATAAATCTTATCATAAAATCTACGTTCAACGTGTCGCATATGTGAATGAATGTTGAGTGTGTACTAGAGTGTTTCTATTGCATGTTGCATTCGTGCGTCAGTCCATTGCTGTCGCTTGTCGCGTTCCCTCGCTGCGTCCGTCAAGCGTGAAGGATATCTAATTGTTTCTGTATGGGTCCGCGCATGTCGCGCATGTGTAGGTGTATACTAATATATCGCATACAAAGCGGGTGACTTATGCGTTTGTTTTATCGGCCTGTTGAATGAATGACCAGAAAAAAATGATTTGAATAAATTCAAAGAGTTTTCCGCGTGGGAAATTTGATCAAGTGAACTGATTGCTGAATAAAAAAACAACCACAAACCACCGACCGTCACGCCATTGGGAATAGAAGGTGCATTCCGAGCTTGAAGGTTCGGACATCCAAATACTGCACTCCGTGGTAAGTATCCGAGTGAAACGCGGCCGGTATTACTCATGTGTACGTGCCCGAAAATCGCAACATCGCGCACAGTGACCGCATTTCGCGATCAAATTAAAAGCTATTTGTTTATTCGGTTGACGCAACAACATCGTGTGTGCAATATTGTACGTTTATGTTTGCCAAACACTCGGTGCAGGTGTATGCAGGTGCAACAACGCGCCGTAATGAGTAGACTAGGAAGTTGATCGCGGTTCCGTTGTGCCTACGTTAGCACATTACATTCGCACGTTGCGGTCAGCATCGAGCGATTTACATACAATATGAGCGTGGCCAATGTAAAATCGCCCGAGATCTGCGCGCCTCTGACCGCAACATATTTATGCGCCTTACATTCGTTTCATTACCGCATGATAACAGAAATAAAAACAAACTTTCCCACATCCCACAAGAAAGTTCACGCACTGCATGCTCTGAATAATACCGCATCATATTGTGTGTGCGGTATGTGTCACAAGGGACCACCTTCTATTTTTTTCGGGCACGCCAAGACGAAAACACCATTGTACTCGCGACGAATGTGTCGTCGTCGTCGCGTTAGACATGAACGCTTCTGGCGCGCGCGCTCGCGCATCTTCACACATGCCACTGCCACACATAAATTCACGACCGGTAAAATTCGTGGCTCCGCTCATCGTCGACAAGTGTAATGAGTGTGACGAAATGACGCCGCACAATAACGTACGACACATACACAAAAAACAATCACGTGCGCACCTAGTAGCTCCACATAGACACACAACATAGACAACGCACATGCACGTTGACAGCGATCTAATTAATGATGACCGCAGCACACAACTAACCCACTGGCTGGCTGGCTGGCTGGCAAGACAATACTGTTATGCGCACCGGTCAACGAGCGAGCGCCCAGAGAGACGCACCAAGATCATTACAACAGAGCAGTTGCACGCACATGCCACAACACATTGATGCCACACACACAGGCGCGGATCCAAGATTTGGGTAGGGGTGGAGGCTAGATAAGTTTTTCCGAAAGTGCACTCAAAAACACTACTTTCCATTGAAAAACGTGTTTATATTGTGTAATGGAATCAATGGACAATGCTTTCCGTCATTGAATTTCACTTTATGTAGTCACATATTAATATATTCAGATACCGTGCATCATCGGGTAACTGACAGTTGGCGTATGGACTTAAACTTTATTTTGTCCATATGGGTTTCAATACAGATACCAGCACTTGTTATCGGCACTTCGTGTCATTTACCTTGACCCCATGCTTCAAAAACAGCAATGATGAGTAATTTTTGTTGGGTCGACACAAAGGTCCATAATTCTATACCATCATGAAGGCAGGATTTGTAGATCTGGTAGCCGTTCTAAGCTCAGATTGTCGTCGGACCTCTCCTCTAACCAAACTCGATCGTTTGGTGTTTTAATCAAAAGTTGGACCGTAAAAAGTTTCTTGTCCAGGAAATATATGTTTGAAAAAGCACCACCAACGGTCAAACAATGCAATTATTTTATTCTTTGCAGTCTCTGCTTCTTCTGCATCGCCGTAATGAAATGCACTCCATGGATTTCGTTCGGCCTAAATATGAGCTTCGTTTTGAGTATTCACCGAACTCTGCCTTTCATTATTCCGAGTCCTTATTCCTTTATACGCACAATTTTCGTGCATTTCTCCGGATCTTACTCGTCACTTTTCGAACCATTTGGCCTCATGTTGTTACGAAATATTGTTCGATAGACCTTCATTCCGTTCATTTTGATGGTCCTTGGAGCCCGAACAATATCCGATTGCGATTTTCCATCGCAGTGCAACGCCATTAATCGAACACATTTGCAGTCCATCTGGGCGTCTATACGACATAGAGCAAAACGCTTCTGGATTCTTACTAAAAATACAATTATCTATGATCTGTCAAATTTTCACTTTGATATTTTGGACCGTTTGTGAAATACAGCCTATGAAAATTCTGTAACACCTATCCTGACGCAGAGTGTATTGCGCCGAATGTAAACAGTTTAGAGCTGTATAATATTTGAGTTTACTGTTATGTTATACTTCGACTAGTGCCGATCGCGAGTAGCAAAGTTGTACCCCAGATCTGGGTAAAACCCAGAAAACAATTAGACATATTGACAATAGATTTTTCGTTTCAAGATTACCGGGTTTCACATCCGTACATGACACATTTCACTTAATTCAACTGTGGAAACTTCATCAAATTAGAAGTAAATACAATAAGGGATTTCTCGTTATGATTTAATTCCGAGGACAGTTGAAAGTTGAATGATTCAATTGATAAATGAATTCAAATAAATGTTATGTTTTTGTACTCCAGAGTCTTTGGATTTTGTTGAGCCCCCTTCTGCATCCGCCACTGACCAACGCCACTCGCAATCGTGCTCGCGGTGCTCAAATTGCGGTCTAATTTCTCGGCTCGTCTTGCGGGAGGACCGAACGCATTGCAAAAGTACGCGACCGCGTCCGACATCGACATGCGGCGATGAGCACGGCCGACTGGCGTGAAGATGATCTTGTGCGATATGTGCGATTCTGTGCGGCGATGATCGTGAGACCTCCAGCCGTAGCAGCAGCAGCATCAGTGTCCCTGAAACGACACGCGATTCGATGAGAAGTCGTGAGCTGAGCATAGCACAGAAATGTGTAAGGTGCACTTCACCGTGCTCTGGCGGCAGTGAACCGCAGCAGCGTATTGCAAACAATCCGCGCATGGAAGTCAAAATATTTATGCATTAGGCGAAATAGAAACCGAAAGTCACGGTTCGTGCGTGCCGTCGTCGCCGCCGTCGTGCGTCTGCGTGTCGGAGATGCAATTGTGTGTGCTGTGGTTCCGACACGATTTTCGGTGCGCAGCAGATTATGCAATGCATCCGATTTTCTACGGGCGTTTATGTATACTACCTTGGCTCATTAATTAGAAACAGTAGAAAGATACTGTTCCTAAACTCTTTTTTCTTCCCAATATTTTGTATTGAAACAAATGGAGTGTTTATAACAATAGTGGTAGTGGTAGTTATAGAATAAGACACAGTGTTTTACAATTTGGATGATATAAGCTAGAGGAAATGCAATTTGGCAAAAATCTTTTGATTAAAAAATAAATAAATTCTTTACTTGTTAGTAGAACATTTTAGAAAAATAGATCTTCTCAGGGCTCGCATAGCTAAAGAACGAGAAGATATACCTTACATTGTAACCCAGTAACACGCGATTCATACAATACGAGCATACGATTTTGGGTATGCGAGAGCTCTTAGCGGAGAAGGTGCCGGATAAACGCCAAAACTGACAATCGAAGAAATCGACCCAACCATAATCGATGAATTGGGCTATGAATTGTGGACCCATTTACTGTTTTTTTTTTCTTCGTATTTGTCCCTGAGCGACTATTATTTAATAAAAATAAAAATCAAGGCTCCAAGGAAAGAATGAGGCAGTCTAAATCAAGAAATAAAAATGAATTTTCAACGGTTTGCGACGATTACTTTTCGAAGAAGCATAGTGATATTACAGGGTCGCTGGATTTAGGCTATCGTAATCCAAGGAATTTATGTAGAGGAAACCAAATAGTGTTAATAAAAAAGTTTGTGTTTTCATAATTTTTCTCGGGACTTAATAAACCATATGGGATATATTCATAAGAATGAATTCCAATGTACGAAACTGCACCATCACCATTTTTGGGTGACTTCACGCTTTTCTACGAAAGTAAAAACAGTAACACAATTGGATTGGTTCAAATTGATGAGCTGGGGTAGTAGGTATGTTGCTCGTACGCATGTCGCTCTGTTCGCTGTACGCGCCAACAAGCACAATTTATCGCGAGTGCGTGTTTGTGTTGCGCACTCTGCACGACGACGCTAGAGCGCCGAAAATCATTGGGTAGCGCAATTATATATGAACGAGTGTGCCACCTGTGTGCGTGCCCAATGTGTTCGCGTGTGCACGCACGGAGATTTGTTTTGTTCGCAGATTTTATAAGTCAGCGCACGTTTATGTTGCATAAGATGCGCGCAGCAAATGGCTATTTAAACAATCGTACGTGTCTCTCGTAGGATATAATCACGTGCGCACGCGCACGGAATGATGAATCTGCGGGTTGGTAATTGTCGTATCATTAGAGCATAATGGCAGACATAACACGTGCAAATATGTAGTATATATTGATGACAGGCCCAATAAGCATAAATCATCGCCGATGTTTATGGTTTGTTGTTCGAGTATCGTGCGAGTACGGCGTTGCTGTGGCAAAAACTGTTTCCCGTACATCGTTTTGCGCGATTTTCCTCGTCTTGTTTCGCGCGAAACATAATTAACACATACATACACGCGGCGAAGCCAACACGAAACAGACCGATAAGTTTAACGCGACTGCATTCGTGCAGCAGACACCACACTCGTACCACTGGCACACACTCTTGCATGTCTGGTGGTCTGGCTTCTTTTGTTCATACCACAACCGTACAAGCACGTGCATGCAGCTTGACGCATTTATGTTATAGATACTATGCGAATAACGTTTCGGTTGTAATTAGAAGCCATACTATACAGCACAACATACTGCACTAGCCGAGCTAGCCGATGATGATGAGCATACTACGACTATTCATATTTCGTGATCGCACGGCGTACGGAAAACGAGTTTGGCGCGAATACTAGCAACATAGTACTCCAACGATTGTGAACGTCTTAACATATTGCTGCACACGCACGCGCCTGCGCAGGTGATAGTAAATCCCAAATGCATTTTCATTTTTTCGCCTCGCGTTTATGTTTCACGCTGCATGCGTTTTGCACCCTCATCGCAGCGTGCTCGACACTCGGCAGACGAGCGCACGCGTGCGCATCAAGAACGTCCGTTGCCAAATGCGCGCGCGTGCACTTCGCATGTCGGACACGTGCATGCGTGCATGTGCATGTGTTGCAGTGTTGAACTTGTGTGCGAAGGATGACTAATGCATTCAATACAATTTACGCGCCCACTTCAACAACGACCATAATAATAATAATGGCTCGGTACATCGTGGGGCGCGCATCGGTGTGTGACGAGGCGTTCACGCACGCCTCTAGTTTGCATATATGTATGCGCGTGCGAGGAGACAGTATTGAATTATGCGGATGTTTGTGCGGCCGCACAGCGTACAGCGCGACATACCGACAGAGGCCATACTAACTACATACTGTGGGTTTCAATATGAAGTTACCAAGAGCTCATTTTCACAGAAATGGGTGCTCCAAATGACCTGAGTCTGTTCGTATCAGGGTGATCTATCTGTATTCAATAACTCTGCGAAGTTAACCATTTGTTGTCAAAGTAGTTCACTAATTACTGGCATTTGAACATGTTAATGTCCAAATATGACGCTGCTATATAAAGTTATCGGAACTAGATTTTCGTTGTTATCATACACTTATTTTTAGATTTAGGGCTTCTTTATCAGTAGGAAAAATTATAATTTCAACAATACGTTTTTAATATGGAATAATAATATATATATGTAAGTAAACATTATTTACAGAGAAGGAATGCAGGATGTAAACGGCGTATCTGATTGCGATAAAATAAGAATCAAATGATCGATATTGAGCCTGGCTAATAATGAAAAATAAGAACAAAGGCAATAAATGGAAGTATTTCTATGAACAAAATCCGATAATATTAAATTCTAGTTTTGGTATCTATCATGGTAAAAAGCAGATAATCTGGAAACCAAATTGAACACACATATATAATACTTCACAGAGTTCTAAAAGACAGATAGATCTCCGAGATAGAAGAAAACGATAAGGTAATTTGGAGCATCCAGTTCTGTCATATTGAAACCTACTGTATGCACTCTAGCACCGGCATCATTCTGGCTGGAACTGCGCGACGTCATTGTCCGTCCAGTTATTAAGTCATACCATCAGACTGGAACAGAAATACTATACTATATAGTGTATGTGTGATTTATCCGACATTTATCAGTAGCGCACCATCAGCGACAAATAAGCGCGCGCACGCAGCAGACAAAGCAGACGAGCATAAACCGCCACCTGTGTGAGCTCTGGTCCCTATGTACAAATATCATACGTACACGTGTGCTCGTATCTCGTACACGGTCGTAAACGAACTGGTGCACCACACCACACACACAAACATCAACACCGGCATTGTTTCGGTCGGGTGCACACGTGAGTAACGAACCGCCGCCACACGCAAATCGCGAGTAGTGTATGCTATAATGCTATGCTACACTACACTATTCGGCCGTTTGTACGCTAGTCGTCTGATGTCTGATATGCGGCGCACACGATCTGTACAAATATTGGCGCTTTGAGTTCATAACGCCGGTGCTGCTATGACGACGACGACCTCGACATAAATCATAAATCCGAAGATTTCAGGTGACAATGACTCCAAAGGCGGCAGTTCACGCCGAGCTCACATTGCATTTGAGTTGTTCGGTATTAATGCGAATATGTTCAATGAATTTGTGCACGGTGCACGCGATGTTTGAGAAAAAAAATCGCTACTCAATTCATTGTCGCCTTCATTACACCGCGACTTTGGGTGTGGGTATGTGTATCGCTTTCACTCGTCGCCGTCGTCGCAGTCGTCGTCTATTGCACTGACTGTGTGTGTGTGTGCCTCCTTTCGAAGACGCATTACGCGAATGTGTGCGCGTAATTTGCGCGAATAATGCAATAGTTGTGTAGTTTTCAGTTTTTTTTTCAGTTCGCACACAGCGCACGCTGCGCTCATCGTAACGAAGCACAAAAACTATGTAATTGCGACAAATCGTTAACTGTGAAGCAGATCACCGCCACATGCAGCATGCGCGTGAGCATGGGGTATGCTCTCGAGACGCGCGCGTGTCTTTGGAATAAATACATATGTGTGCAATGTGCGCGCACCCTGTGACAAAATCCAGCGAAAAGTGAGAATGCGCACGCTCAAGACGCGACAACATACCTTCACGTGTTGCTTTGCTGCGCTACCTCTGCGCGTGCTCACGATCATTTCCACGGAGTGCACGCTGCTACATCTATGCTGTACGCGCGCACTACATGCGCCAGCAATCTTCGAAATGCGTGTTGTGCTATGCGTTTATATAAGTCATGCAATGCGTGTGCGTGTGCGTGTCGGAAACGGCGACGACAGCCGACACAAAATACCTCAGTGTGAAACGTTTAAGAATGAGCACACACGTGAGCCACTTTAATACGAGAAAAAAACGCCGTTCTTGTGTGATTATTTGCTTTGCCGCGTGCCGTCGCAGGCGATCTCTTTCTCTCGGCACGGGCGTTTACCTCACATAATCTTTCATTTAATTTACATATTTACCCAAAAGAATGGAGCGCTCGCGTTCTGGTACAGAACAAACAGACAGAGCAGAGAAAAGATAGCGATCTTCGCGCCTTGTGTCTTTTCCCGCTGTGAGTGGCCAAGACATTGTTCCCGAAGTTATGGTATACTATACTTCATAGTCGTTGACACGGTGTTAATAAAACGGTTCACGGGCAATTGACATTCAATGGAGCACGCGAGCGTGGCAGCAGTCGAAAGAACCGTTCGCAATTACGCTACCGTGACGGTGTAAATGAATGACGTTCGAAATTTTCGTTTCAGACTCATGTGACATCATCGGGCAGCAGCAGCAGCAGCATAATTCACCGACAACTAGTTTCAATCACAACTCAGCCGCTCCGCCCATCAGCCGCCTGCCAGACCACATCATGACTTCTACTCGGACAACTCGAACGCCCCATAAAAAAGTCCGACTTAAAAATTATGCTGTCCTCTTCCCAGCACTTCTCATCTGCCTTGCCACCCTCATTACCTCGGCGCATGCCGCCCACAACCAACCCCAATTGCCAGCCGCCAATCGACCGCCCAAATTCCTGCTCGACGGCCACCAATCCGAAATCGTGCTCCGCCTGCGCGAAGGCCCCGAAACGCCCGTCGGCACGCTCATCCACACGCTGCGCGGCTCCGATCCCGATGGCGATGCGCTGACCTTTGGCATCCGCTACAATCCGTACGATGCCGATGTGCTGCGCATCGAGAACGACCCCGCGGACGCATCGCAGGCGCACCTGTACCTGAACAGGGAGCTCGATCGGGAGCAGCGCGACGAATACGTGATAGTGCTGACGCTGACCGATCAGCGACTGGGCGAGGGGAATTTCGTGACGCAGAGCCTGCTGCTGCTGGTGGAGGATATCAACGACAATGAGCCGGTGTTCAAGCCGTATCAGTCGACGCTGGAGGTGGCCGAGGATGCCAGGCCGGGGGTGCTGACGACGCTGGAGGCGACGGATGCGGATGAGGGCGCCTACGGTCAGGTGGTGTACTATTTGCAGGAGTTGGACGGGGACGATGGGGTGTTCTCGATTAGTACGCACAATGGGAGGGGAGTGGTGAGGCTGGTGCGGGAGCTGGACTACGAGGAGAAGAGCCTGTATCAGCTGAGGGTGCTGGCGGTGGACAGGGCGAATCAGGGGCCGGTGAACACGGCGACGGCGGCGCTGCTGGTGAAGGTGCGCGATGTGGAGGATCAGCCGCCGCAGTTTGCGGCCATCAATCCGGTGGTGAGGATAGCGGAGGACACGGCGGTGGGAGCGGCGGTGGTGACGGTGCGGGCGTTCGACGGGGATCGCGGGGTGAACAATGCGATTGGGTATGCGATAGCGAGGGGGGCGGAAGGTGCGTTTGCGATAGATGCGCGGTCGGGACTGGTGTACACGACGAGGGAGCTGGACAGGGAGGATGAGCGGAATCAGGAGACGGGGGCGTATATATTGGAGATTGTGGCGACGGAGAAGAGCAAGTTGATGGTGAGTTGGGGTTGGGGATGAGTTGAGTTGAATGATTGCATTTGAAGTAGGGGTGTGTCGCAACGAGCTGGTGGAAGTAACGGGATTGATCAAAGAAGGTGTCCGGAATATAATCAACTTGATGCCCAATTAATAACATTTTATAGAAGACACAAAGCAAATAGCGTTCTCGTTCTCATTATGATTAACATTATGATAAACATTATGATTAATCACCGCCAATCTCCCACTCCAGCCCGCCCCTTCAACTAGCACCGAAATCACCATCATCCTCATCGACATCAATGACGAAACACCGCGCTTCCGCGCCTCCTTCTACGAGGCCGAAATCAGCGAAGCCTCGCAGGAAAACACCCCGCTCACCTTTCTCGGAGCCTCGGCACCGAACAACAGCGTTTACGACTACGATCAGGGCATGAACGGCACGTTCGAACTGCACCTCGAACCTGACGACGGTCTGTTCGAGATCACACCTCGGCGAGCCGTGAACGAGGCAACGTTTCTGGTGCGCGTACGTCGCAATCAGGCGCTGGACTACGAGCGAGTGCAGCAGCTCAACTACACGATTGTGGCCAGGGAGGTGGTGCGAGAGGGTGCGAAATGGTCGGCGGTGCCGATTGTGGTTTATGTGCGCGATAGTAATGACAATATGCCCGAGTTCGAGCTGGCGGTGTACGAGTTCAGTGTGCCGGAGAACAGCGGAGCGGGAACGGTCATTGGAAGGGTGCGGGCGAGCGATCGGGATGCCGGAGTGTTCGGGACGGCCGGCGTGCGGTATACGAATTTGAGCGGAAGTGTGGCGCATTTGTAAGTATACGTTGACGAATAGGCGGATTGATGTTGTTTTTGAAAGATAATAATGTTCTACCTTTTACATTCCCATCTCAGACTCCAACTCGACCCCAAATCCGGCGTCATCTCCATCCGCTCGCCCGGCGAAACCGAGTTCGATCGCGAGACCATCTCCAGCCACCATCTTACCGTCGAGGCACGCGACAACCTCGGCCTTGGCAACCGCAACACCGTCGCGCTCGTTCTCCACCTACTTGACGTCAACGACAATCCTCCCGTCTTCGCCGAGCGCCAGTACGAAGCGAAACTCTTCGAGAACAAAGCCAACCTCGAGCAACCCTTGATCATTCGAGCCAAGGACGCCGACCAGCCGGGCACCCCCAACTCGGACGTCCACTACGAGATCCTCTCGACCAAAGCGAGCACCAGCAGCAGCGCCAACTCGACGAGCTCTCCACAATTCACCATCAACGCACGAACCGGCCTGCTCTCCGTCGTGCGGCCGCTCGATTTCGAGGCACTCGTCTCAAGCCAACGCGCACGCTCCGACTCCTCCATTCTGCCGCTCTACCTGACCATCGTGGCCCGCGATCGCGGCCTCCCGGTGGCGCTCAGCGCCCAGGCGGCACTCGTCATCTATCTGCACGACGTCAACGATCACGCGCCCCAGTTCAGCCAATCTCACTACGCTGTCTCCATCCGCGAGGATCATGCCGGCGGTCAGCCCGTGATCACGGTGCGAGCCACCGATCGCGATGCCTCAGCACCGAACAACGCAATCGTGTACCGGATTCAGCGAGGCGCTGCCGACAAGTTCGTGATCGATACGGAGACGGGTGTCATCTCGGTGGCGCATGGCTCCTCGTTGGATCCGGATCTGACGGCACCGAAGACCACACAGTACATGCTGGTCGTGATGGCGCTGGACGGCGGTCTGGGTGAGCACCAGAAACTCGCCTCGACGCTGGTCAACATCACCATTGAGGACGTGAACAATAAGGCACCGGTGATCGCGGAGCCGGAGCGCGTGACGATGCTGGAGAACACCGCCGCGGGCACGGTAATCGCCCGTCTGGTGGCCACCGATGCGGACGCCGACGCGAGGTTGCGATGGCGGTTGAATGCCGCGGCGTCGGAGGCACGCAACGAGGAGGGCGTGCTGGTGAAGGCCAGCGAATACGGTTACGTGGAGGCGTTCGCCATCGATGCGCGCAGCGGAGCGGTGAGCGTAAGGCGGCTGATTGATCGCGAGCGCATCGAGCAGATCCGACTGGCGGTGGTGGTGCAGGACGAGGCGGCCGCCGCTGGCGGAGTGAACCAGACGGCGCAGGCGTTCCTGCAGATTGTCGTGGAGGATGTGAATGACAATAATCCGCATTTTCGACGGCCGTTTTACACTCGAGCGGTGGCCGAGAATAGTGCAACTGGGACGGCTATACTGGCGGTGGCCGCTTACGATGTGGACAAGAACCGGAGCATTGCGTACCAGCTGGACGGACCGGCGGATGTGGTGGATTTGGTGCATATTGATGGAGAGACGGGCGAGATTGTGGTGGCTCAGAGGATCGATCACGAGGCGGTTCAGTGGCTGAACTATACGGTGCGTGCGATCGACTCGGGGTGGCCAGCGCGATCTGCAATGGTTGAGGTGTTTGTGCGGGTGATCGACGAGAACGATAACAATCCGTATTTTGTGGGCGGAGTGGCGGCGAATCTGTCGGTGGTGGAGAATTGTGCGGTGGGGACGAGGATCGCGATGGTGCGGGCAGAGGATGCGGATTCGGGGGATTTCGGGAAGATAACGTATCTGATCGATAAGATGAGCTCACAGGGAAAGTTCACGATCGATGCGGATACGGGAGTGCTGGCGGTTGCGGATGCGCTGGACAGGGAGCAGAAGAGTTCGTACATGGTGGTGGTAGAGGCGTGGGACAACTATCAGTTTGGGTATCTGAGCGGCGAGAGTCGGAATGCGTTCAAGCAGTTTTAGTGAGTACACAATATTGTTAAGTGGAGGGATTTAATAACTGATCCTATCCATTCTTCTAGCATCGATATTCTGGACGAGAACGATTCGCCGCCAGTGCTGCAGTATCCCAACACGCCCGTTCAGATCTCCGAGTACCACGACATGAGCGAACCGGTGGCGCATGTTCGGGCAACTGATGCGGACGATCCGGACACGCCAAACGGCCGGATTGCGTTCGGCATCAGCGGCATCGGAACGGCGCCGGACCTGTTCCGGCTGCAGCAGACGGACCCGTGGAATGCGGTGCTGTTCGCCAAGCGATCGCTGCACGACTACTATGGGAATTATAGCGTGCGTGTGGAGGCGCACGATTTGGGCGAACCGCGGAACAGTGTGGAGGTGGATGTGAATGTAGTGGTGTTGGATTTCAATGATCATGCGCCGTATTTTGTGGCTCCCGGGACGAATATGACGGTGCGAGTGCCGGAGGTATGTTTCTGGTCCAATCAGCCGAAGGGAATATTTTTTCTTATAGAATTCCTACTGATTCCTAATCACCTTCCATTCCAGAACGCCACCATCGGCACGCACATCGTTCAAGTGCGCGCCGTCGATGACGACATCGGCCCCAACGCTGCCATCCTGTACCGCTTCAAGCCTGACTCCCTCGGCAACTATCGCTCCTTCCACATCGACCCCTCCTCCGGTGAGGTCAGCCTCAAACTCCCCTTGGACCGCGAACGTCAGAAAATCTACGACGTCCGCATCGAGGCCTACGATCAGGGCGTGCCGCCGCTCACCAGCGACCTCGACCTCACCATCTACGTGCGCAACGTCAACGACTACGAGCCGCAATTCCTGATCGACGAGATCGCCGTCAACTTCACCGAACACTCCGCGCCGGGCATCGAGCGCATCCAGCTGCCCGACACCGTCGATCGCGACGAGGTCGACGAGCTGGACGATCCGCCCAGTCAGGTGTGCTACTTTATTGTGTACGGCAATCGCGACGGGCGCTTCCAGCTGGACGCTCGCACGCATGTGCTGACTGTGTTGCGGGAGTTGGATCGCGAGCAGCGCGCCAATCATACGCTAGTCGTTCGAGCGACGGAGAACTGCGAGCGCCAGCCGGAGGAGCTGAGCCTGGAGGCTTTGAGCTCGGCGGCCGTCGCGATGGCGGACAGCCGGCTGAGCTATCAGGCGGCGCTGACGCGAACGGCGAGGCCAGAGTCGAAGGCGGATCGAGGCGGCGCCGGAGTAGAGTGGTACAATCGGTTCAAGCATTCGCGGAGTTTGCGGAGTGTTGTCAGCCTAGCGGAGGAAGACGAGCCAGAGAGGCTTCAGCCTACGCTGGCCTTCGACGACGAACGCATTTCTGATCGTTCGTTGGACGAGCGCAGCGTACTCCGCGAGGCTCTGTTGGAGGACGGAACCCTAGTCCAGATCCACATCCGCGTGCTGGACATCAACGACAATGCGCCCGCTTTCGCCAGCAAAGTGTTCACCGGCGGCCTGACGACGACCACCGACTTTGGGACGCCAGTGATGCACGTGCTGGCCCATGATCCCGATGAGGGTCCCAATGCCGCGGTCGAGTACACGCTGAGCGGCGACGTGCATCGAACACTCGCCGAGGGCCTGGACCACCTGACCGGTGCACCGTTCCTGGTGGAGCCGGACAGTGGAGCGGTCGTGTTGAACTTTGATCCGCAGCGCGGCATGAAGGGCTACTTTGACTTCATCGTGCTGGCCACCGATGCGGCCGGCCAGCAGGACCGGGCGCATGTGTTCATCTATCTGCTGAGGGACGATCAGAGGGTGAAGTTTGTGCTGAGGCAGCAGCCGGCGGCGGTGCGTCAGAGCATCGAGCGATTCCGCAGGGAGTTGGAGCGGGTGACGGGACGCATTGTGAATGTGGACGAGTACAAGGTGCACGAGACCCGAGATGGAACGGTGGACAAGACAAAGACGGATCTATATATGCATCTGGTGGAGCGGCAGGACAACTCGATACTGGAGGTGGAGGAGGTGCTGCAGCTGATCGATCAGAATGTGGAGGTGCTGGACGGGTTGTTCAGGGAGTTTAATGTGCTGGATACGCAGCCGTCGGAGGCGCTGGAGCTGGCTGCGCTGGGCGTCGGCGGGAGGCAGGGTCCGGTGGTGCTGTGGCTGGTGCTGGCCAATGTGATGGTGACGGCGCTGCTGGTGGTGGTGGTGTCGCTGTGCGTGTCGCAGCGGAAGACGTATCGGCGGCAGTTGCGGGCGGCGTGCGTGCATTCGTATGGTGAGTGTGAATTATAATTGGATGTTATGATTTTTAAGCAGGTCATCTCGAGGAGTTTAGCAAATTATCTTGAAATAAGATGCATTTATACATGTTTTCTTATGTCGCTGAAGACGACATATCAGGCTGGCCTATGGTGAATGAATCTTGTTTTGAATCAAACCGATTTAGTGAGTAACAGGAACAGATTTATAACCACGATTATGCATCACGTTTTTGAACGACAAAAATGAACCTAACTGTTTATCAACTGTTCGCCCTTTTCCCCTCTATTTTGCATTTTGTTATACTCTGTTTGGCTTTTCAATGCCCTTTTTTATACAATTTTTCTTGCTTGTCTTGAATTTCTAGGCCCTGAAGTTCAGTGCTTACTTATCAAAGATAATGTTGTGCAAAATGATATCATCTCTTTCGTATAATTATTTTATCAGATTTTTGGCGTATTTCCAAAAATTGGGGCTTAATGACCATTTTATTTCCTCCATTCCGCAGTCACATCTCCGTCGGACCTCACCATACGCTCGGCGACCGCCAACGCTGTGCCCAACACCAACAAGCACAGCATGCAGGGCAGCAATCCGATCTGGCTGAAGGCCTATGCCAACGAATGGTTCAAGGGCGACGACGACGACGAAGACGATGACCAAATCGAACAGGATGTTGATCCGACTGGTGGCAGTGGCGGCCGAGTTGCGGGTCCACAAGTCCGCCACCGACAGCCAACGCAGCAGACGAACGAATTGACCGTTGGCGGTGGCCATGCGAACGGAGCGTTCGATTCGCTCGACGAAAATGTGCTGACCGGCAGCAGCGATGGCGACGATGCGATTGTGTACCGCAATACCATCATGCCGACGACGATGGGCGCGAAAAACCACCTGATGATCGATGGCGTGGGTGCGCATAATTTGTACCACCAGATCGATCGCATGACGGCTGGCGCTCAGGCGCTCACCAAGAAGCTGGAGACCACCGAGTTGTAGGCGACGACGAGGCAACTGACGGAGGAGGCGTATTTTCTACTGAAGTTTTTGTACATTTTTATGGCTACCATTATTTCGATAAGGCATTATATTTATTGTATAGTTGTATAAGAATGTGACACCTGAGACGTATAATAAAGTAATTTGAAACGAAGACCGATACAATACATTTATAGACCGATAGAGTCATGATTAGAGTATAGATATTTCAGTTGATTTCTTCATAACCAAAATCTTCGACAATGTCATCCCGAAACTTTCGTTCGTCGTTCATCGGATTATGCTTCCGCTCGAATCTCCTATTTCCCATATGAATGTATAAAAACACAACATAAAATTGCCACTAAAAACAAATTGAACAATTGAAAAACCAGTAAAAATTCAGAAGATATAAATCGTGCTTGAATGGTTTTAAGGACGTCGTTAAAATGGTTATCCTTGCAATTATCACTCTAAGCACATGCTTCGAGAATGCTGTTCCGCATAACATAATTTGTATTTGTATAAATTCATTTCGATTCAGTTGATATGTTATATGTTATACAAGTGGTTTTATACTAAATGGGCTGATACAGATCGGGAGAATTCGGGAAGGACCGACATTATTTATGAACACTTTTTCTAATTCTTCAACATAGATTTATTTTAGCTCGATAGCCGCAAATCAGCGGTCTACACCATCTCGATTACCTTAAAAAGTGTTCGTCCCTAACCCTTGCAAAATGTCCCTTTTTCTGGATTTATACTACCGCATTCTTTTCTTGAGAGCCTGAGAGCCAAACACGCATAAAACCATAGATGGGACGACAATTCATATCCCCATTCATTGATAATATAGATTTTTTTGTCGATTTGGTCGATTGTAGTTTTTGCGTTTTTGCGGCACTCTTCCGCAAAGAGCTCTCGCATTCCCAAAATCGTATGCACTAAATGAATAAATATTCATTATATAACCTCAGGGTATCAGCAATCTCAAGGTGCCATCCATTCCGAATTCTGAAATTATTTGGTTGACTTATTGATGTTTTCATCAGAAACTGCCAAATTTAGGCGTCCGCTGCGCGCATTGTCTTCGGTGCCCAAATGGAAAGTACAGAATATTTTAAAAAATTGTCATATTTAATTTCGGCTAGGGAAGGCCCCAGATAACAATTTCTCGAGACATGTTTAACCTCCAGCGACCCATCTACCTATCAGAAATAAGTTCTCTAATAAGACTTTAAATACCTTCTTCGCCATATGTTAGGAAATGTCAAATAGCGAGTCAGTCAGTCAGTCAGTCAGACAGTCGAGTATAAGATTTCGTTTGGCTGGCTGAAAAATTACTATGATCAACAACAAATTTTGTTTTTATCAAAAAAGTTGTTCATTCTTTATTTCTCCCGATATAATTATCAGCCCATGTCGTAGAGTAACGATTCGCAGGACAATTCACAAGACACCACAAGACAACAAGCTTGATATAATTGTTTTAACTTACTCACTATACTTTATACACTTAACTTGGCTATACTTTATACACTCAACTTTACTATACTTTATACATTTCATCCATTCACAAATCCTCATAGCCAAACTCCCTGACTATATCATCCCAAAACTTGCGCCCATCGCCCATCGGGTTCTCCTTCTGCACAAAGCCCTCCATCCCCATATGCATGTACGTCGTATTCGCCTCCCTGCTCGGGCGCACCGGCTCCCATTCCGGGTCCACTCCCCACACAAACCCCGCATACAATCCGGACATTCGCTCGATCAGCCGCCGTTCGACCGAGCCGGCCTTCTCGGCCTCGCGATACATCTGATATAGCTGATCTCTTCCGCCACAATAGAACACATAACAAACGTCGTCCATGTGCGCCGCTCCTGGCAGCGCTTTCGCCTCTGGCGTCTCAGCAGCATACTCGAATACATTGATGGCCGTCCGCAAATCAAACTGATAGAACCACGTGGGGCCGCGATTCCAACGGGCCAGAGCGCGCACTTTGCGATCGAGCGCATAGCCCTGGAAGACATCGCTGTACAGGCGAACATACTCGCCAAGCGTCGCATTCGCGGCGCCGGCCTCACTGGCTATATATCTCTTGAATATCTTGTCGCGAGCCAGGCGGTATTTGTCCGACTCGTAATCGTGCTGAAAGTGTATGCTGGGAATGTCGATTCGCTGCCTTTGGAGGAACGCATCCCATCGTTCCTTTGTGCTCTGGCCCTTCGCCTCGTTGGTGGTGTAACCGGTCAGCACCGGCATGTTAATGTCGAACGGCTCCTCCATGGCGAACGGACCGGGCCGATCGCCCTGCACAAAGGCGTCCAGCGCCAGCGGTGACTCGATCGTGGGCATCAGCGGCGTGTGATACTGCACGAACGGAAAGTGTCGCACAAACGCGCCGGCATCCATGCGCCGCAGGGCGGCCATCAGATCGCCGACACTGCTGTCGCTCACATTGATGCGAAGCTCCTCGAACACGATCTGCCGCAGTTGATCGGTCAGTCCGGCCGGGCGCGGCCGGAACACCGCTCGGGCATCGAATGACGTGCTCATCTCGATGGTGCGATGGAAGAGGCCTCGTGAGCCGGGCGCCTGCTGGTGCAGCTGGATGCTCAGCGAACCGGAACTCAGGCCGGCCAGCGTGACGCGTCCGGCGTCGCCGCCGAAGCCGACGATGTTGCGCTGCACCCAGCGCAGCGCAAACTGCTGGTCCTTGAGATGCCAGTTGCCGGACGTGTGCTCGGCGTCCTCGTCGACGGCCAGCAGGCCGAGGGCGCCCAGGCGATTCTGTACGGTGACCAGGATGACGGAGTGATCGACGAGAAAATCGGCGCCGTATGTGGTGCTGACGGGAGCGCTGCGATAGAAGCCGCCGCCGAAGAGATGGACCATGATGGGCAGGAGCGGTTGGCCGGGGCGTCGCACTGGCGCGTAGACGTTGAGGGTGAGACAGTCCTCTGAGCCTGAGAGCAATGAGGCAATAAACATGGTTGAATAAAAGAGCGTATGGTTTTGGCGCCGAGAAAAACAAAACTGTTTTTGGAGCTACAACCCGTAGGTTTTGACCTCCCTTTTGTACTTTCCTTGCATTCGAAGAGTCTCAGGGCTTCACAATCGGATTTGGGTTTGAAGATGCTATGTGATTAGCACAGCGATCTAATGAGGTGCCCTGCTAGGCGACGCATTTACCATCCTTCCTTTGGTTCATCGTGTGATGAAAAAACCTACACCCATTCCGGCACCCTGGGTCTATGGCACACATTCTCCTTCTTCGATTTCGATTTCGAAAAGACGTAGCACAAACGCAGTTGTTAGTCTCGTTTTAGTCTCACATACACTAATGTGATACTATGAACCACAGTCGATCGTCGACGAGCATCCGCATTTTTATGCGTGACTGGTAAGCCGAATCGGAATTCG
>JANTBZ010046170.1:0-11255 GCA_024741255.1 Exechia fusca
TTTCACGCAATTGGTTCGATCCATGTAATTGTATCGAGCGCAATTTTTTGGGTGTCTGCTGCACGACGATGTATACCTAACGTGAGGTTTGAATGAGGGGTCTTTAATCCAAACTTCGCGCGGTCTTATCCAAGCGTGTTTTGTGCTAGACGCTAGGCGTATGTATATTGGCGATTTATGTGATAAAAATGGAATTAGTGCGGTAAGCTTCTCAACATTTTTTCATTCAACTTTTTTTCGACAGTGTATAGTGTGGAGTGTTGGCTGTTCGACGCAGGTTGGTTTATGAATTTATGAATAGTGGTTGCGACGCCATAATCACTTTTGTGTGTCCATGTTCGTGAACATGTTTTTGGAATTTCACCTGAGCTGTGCAATTCCAAAACCAGACGATGTTATTTTTACGAACATGGACACACATAAGTGACCATGGTATCGCATTCACTATTCATAAATTCACACTACACTGTCGATTTGTTTTGGGCATCCTGCAATGAACGGTTGCTGCTTTATCGTCTGCCAAAGTTCGTGGGTACCCGGGTACACGTGTGGCCCGTTGAAGGCGTTTTTTCGTTTAAATGAGAATAAAAAATATAAAAAAACATAATGGACTGGACAGCTAGAAGCATAGTCCTGATTCACGGCAATAATGTTTAGCTAAAATATAGCCAGATAACTTGTCTTTCGATTGCATTGTACCGTTTCTAAATTGGTTGGAAATTAAAGACTTGGGAGCTCTTTATTCTTTTTAGGCACAACTTGTCCCGCCTTACCCTTTACCCTTATTGTCATTTCATTTGGTTCAATGTACCACAGCATAATACTGTCTTCAACAAGTTGTATGTCACACGGAGAACACGTCGAATACGACGCAAGGTTACAATTATATTATCCAAAGCTCATTTTATCAAATGCATGGAGAACAAATGTTTGCTCATAAGTAGTATCATCATTCTACTATATCGACTCTATGAATGCTGTGGCCACCGAGCCGAGCAGGCAGCGTGTGAAGTAATCGTTTCGAAATCTTCACCCATCAGCAACTCAACCAGCAGTCAACAACACAGTGTTCGCACACAGTGACGACGACCGACGTAAATACACGGCGGCACATCTACATTCGCAGAGCCCGTGGTCCACGGCCGACGGCGATGGCCATGTGCAGACATGTGCACACCAGTTATTTGCTACTTTGTGTTTCGGTGCAAAGAAGGGAAATTCAACGGCAAAGAATGGCCTGCACTGCTATGCTGCAAACACGTGTGTATGGTGCGGCCATTGAATGCAAACAAACACACAATGGTGCCGCAAAAATCGACGTGCCCCTTCGAACGCATATGTTCGTTGTTTACAAGCCCGCTGAATGCTGAATTTGCATGCGCACCGCCACAAGATTTGTATGTTCTTGTGTGTGGACAGACGACGCGAATATATTGGATGCTCGCAAATGTCACGTCAGAGGGAGGCCTCCACTGTATATCCGCACGAATAATGTGATCGCATCGTATGCGAGTGACATTCGCGCGCTTCGATTGCGTGTCGCCATCGTCGTGCTGCTGGTCTAATACGAATTGCACGAGATCGTGCGTACCTCTCGCGAACACGATCGCAGCGAGAAGCATCGTTGTGCCGAGAGCCATTCTGATGGTAATGAAATTTAAAGTAAAAGTGAACACGAACTAGTTCGCATTCGTGCTGATCCGCGATGCCGATGGCGGTACAATGATGCTAAAGCTATGCGCTCAATTATATTACAAATCTATTCAAATTCAGATCACCAGCAGTTTGGTAGTCGGGTTTATTGAGCAATTTGAAACATGCTGAAGTTGTTCCGCACAATCTAGGATTTAAAGTCGTGCAATATAATTAAAGCATTACTGACTATGCTGCTAGCTTGGCTGCTAGCTTTGCTGAACTATTCGGACATACAGTTCATAAGGTTTTAGCGGAAACTTTTGAAGATCAATTCTCCATTCCACATTTTTCTTCATGCTATTTTTCAATGAGCAAAATAGTATTTCTATATTTGAAAAATGTGTTGTCAGACTCTTTAGTGGGCCTGGAGACAAAACAGTTGAGCGATATCACATGTTTCTATTTCGGCCCTGTCATCTTGAAGCTCCGTTTCCGTTTCGAACGGCCTTATTTTGCTGATATTGTTAAATTGATCTATATTTTAGATTGAAATAATTGTACTCACCAGCTTCAATGAGCAGCACCTTCCAATGCGGCACCTCGGACAATCGGGCAGCCACCACCGAGCCACCGGAACCGCCGCCAACCACGATAAAGTCATACTCGGTCTCCGCCATTCGAATGCCCTGAAAGCAATTCGGCAATCGGTTAAAATCGCATCGCCACAACGCGCATTCTTCGCAATTGCAGGATTACCCAATTTATCAGCATAACACTTCGAACAGCTATAACTTTCAAGCCAGTTGTCTCATAAAACTCAAATTTGGCAGTCGGATATTTCGATTCTTTTTTAACATGCATATGAAATTTCACAAGCCTGACAACATAATAACATGAGATCTCTTTACATGAACCTTAACGTGCCATTTCTATATGCAAAAGAACCTATTCATTCATATGTGTTATTTTCAAGAAGTTGTAGTGACCTAATGTTATGAATTTCATTTTCATAAAACGTTAGAAAGATATATACGTTATTTAGAGTATTACTAGTCCCACTAGTAATACTGACAGTGGCCTCAAGTGTGCGATGGTACACATTATGCAGAGAATAAGCTGCAGAGTCTAGGTTCAAACGTGAAAAAAAGTTATAAATTGTTACGTGCTCTTGATTCTAATCAAATGTCTTACAATTTAGATCCTATAGCGTCACACAGATATATAAGTTATGCTCTTTGGATTGAATCAGTTGTTATCACTGCATGTAGGTGGCACGATCAAGGACTTTTGATTTTAAAAAATATGTGATTATCAAAATAATCTTGTCTTTTTCTGCCGTGTATGCCACAAGAACATGTTACACTTGGAATTGTTAAAATAAGTCGATCCACAGCATCTTCGCAATTATTTGCCACTCCTTAAATCCACATCGCCACATCGCACCGCCGTAATAAGTACGAAAAATACAGCTCAAATCGAATCGCAACCGTGTTTTTACTGCATTAGTCCGCAACAACTCAGTCACATCTTACCACCGCAGTGATTTAAGCAAAGGTTGAAATTGCATTTATCGCATTTATCGCATTTATCGCATGCGCATGCATACCGCGCTTTTATCGACATCATTCGCCATACCTCTGCTCATTCACACCTACCTTCACTCGCCCGCACGGATCCTCCAAATCGCACTGCGACCGCAGAAACACCTCCAGCAGGCCCATGAACAGCATGAACGAACTACCGCCACATGTGGCAGCCAGCGTCGGTCCGATGGGCGCCCCAACGGGACAATCGCACACGGGCATGTTCGGAGCTCCTACTAATTATACAAGTCGGCTGAAATGTGAAACGAAATGATATAGCTCAATCAGTAAGCTGCTGCTGGATGGATGGATGGATGGATTATGTGGTGCTGGCCTTTGGTTCTTCGTCTATCGCTGTTAGCTCACACACCTACACGCGATATTACGACTCGACTAAAGACCCTGACCACCCAACTGGTGCACGTTTTACATTGCCGTGTCGTTCGGTCGTCGTTTTTATGCTGAGCGCTCCGCCTCAGCCGCACATTCAATTTGTAAGTGTGTGTCTGACAGCAGTGCACTCAACTGCAGCGCGCAGTATCAGCGCACTATTGACCCCATCTGCTGGCAGATACTCGACGGCACTAGGCCATAAAGCGCGCTGCTGCTGCTACTCACGAACGAACGATGCGCGCAAGCAGCATATGATTTGCTATTATGTGAGATGCACATGCACTACTCAGCTCGTCGTGCTTTTTTCTACAAGTCATATCCTCTCGGCCCTGTGCGCAATCTTAGCACTCCACCGAGCAGTTCAAAGTACGTTGGGTACCGAACCTCTAATCAAAAATCTGATCGACCATACATAACGCATACACACGGTGTAATGATAAGGTATAGACATGCCCATGCGCTGTACACGATTAGTCGTGCCGAAAGCCGGCATCGGCAGATTTTCCAGCAATTTGCCATCGACGATTGGGTAACAATGTGCACGATGATGATCTGTTAGTACAGGGCCGTATTAAGGGCATGGCGATCTGTGCATTAGCCCTACTGTGCCCAGAGACCCAGAGAGTTAAAATAAAATCAAAATTGAGCGAGCGTAGTTTGTTCCCCATTTTCAAATAAATTCATAATAAGCACACGTGGTTAGCGATTTCGCTTATGCTGGGCCAGAAGAATATTATGATTTGTTCTTAAAAGGGGAACGAACTTCGCGGGGCCCCGAATTACTGATATATTATTCGTATGAAGATATTTTCCCCAGTGTATGTTCTTTACACATACATTTATTATTGAAAGAGGCTCCAATATGTATCATGTATTTTCAATGTGAAATTATTAGCTTGGGTGCTCCGCTCAGCATAAGAATAAAAATATCTGCCCACTGCCTCTAGTTAATCATTATTTTTATTATTATGCTGAGAAACGAGTACCACCGATTGTTCAAATTTAAATTTCATTGTGTCTGTAACTAAATTACCAACATAATAATTTACTTTTCATGTCGCGGAGCCAGCCTGCAGTCTGCTTGATCAATATAAATTGTGCGGAATAGACTACTACCCCTATTAATTGACTTAAACCATGTCGAAAAATCGTATTTTACATGTATGCGACCATTTTTGGAGGACAAACTATAAAAATCGGAAACGTTCCAATGATACAGGTTTGTTGAATAAACATCATTCTATCATATACACCGAACATCGCGTGACATAAGTCTCATCTTGCTGACGACGCTCTAAACAAGGTCGATATGGAGACTTCACCGAGCCCTAATTCGCTCGGTGATTTTTTCTAATTTTTTCGAAAGATGAGAATTTGTAGATAATTTAATTATCTTTCATTTGAGGATCTACACATTGTTCTAAGTTGGTCCAGTAAAAAGTTACAGGCCCGAAAGACACGAAATCCAAATATTTTGTTTGTACGTGGAGTGAAAAAATAAGTGTTCCGTCCTCAGTATGAAGAACATTACTTTCTACTGGATTGACCTAGAACAATTTGTGAATAGTCAAATGAAAGATAATGATATTGTCTACACATTCTTACCTTTCGAAAAAATTAGAAAAAATCACCTAGCGAATTAGAGCTCGGCGATTTCTCCATACAAAAACGTTTAAGTCAAATAATTGGGGTAGTAGTAATTTAAATAACCATGAAAATCTTGTCTTGATGTGTGTTCATAGATATTTGTGGGCTCCTTAGTGTTTGGGGCCCCAATTAATAACTAGCAGGGCCCCTGAAAACCATAAGACGGCCCTGTGTTAACATAAGCATAAGCACATGTACGAATTTGCGCAATGAGTGCGCTCGCATGCAAAAGCTCGTCGTTGGCTTGCGAGGTTGACGATCGCACTACTTGTACTTGCGCTCATACTCGCTGCTGTGTCTGCTTCCGATGCGCACCGCATCCGCAGTCAAGCGAATCAACTCTGCGCGTGCGCGTGTCGGCTGCTGCTGCATGTTCGTTTGTGTCGCGCTGTGTGCGAGACTCCTAATTGGTGTCACTACGTTGTACTGTATGTTTGCGCTTTCTTATGCGTGCGTAACAGCGGCGTGCGATTGTGTGCGCCACCAATGTCGTGAGGTATGCGCCTATGATGACTATAAATAATGTGCGGAGGCGTTGTGGCGTAAATGCGGAAAAGTGCATCTTCGCATTGTTTGCTTTCGGTCTAATCTGAGCGTCATCAGGCGTGTCACTCGCTCGAACACGAATATGCGGCTACGTGAGCACGTTTTATTATTATAAATGTTTGGTGGATGTTTGCGCGAATTTGTATAACTTGTTTGAATCGGCGCGCGGCGTGATGGCACGATTTATGCGTTTTATTGTTCGATGATCACGATGATGATCTGAAGAACAAGCGCGTGCTAAAGACCGGAATCCAAATACTGAACAAGAAGCTCGTTCAGTTCGATCTTTTAAATCTCTCCAACTTGAATGCGTCATTACGTTTATTATTATAGTCATTTGATTAGAACTCGCGGCACGAGTCACCTCGACCGTTCGCTGAGCTTCTTTTTTGTTTACCAAAAAACCAGAACCCCCTCACCCGAGTGAGTGAGTGCTCATTAGCATAATGCGCTTAGAATGTTATTGCGCGGAGATCAGATAACATCATCTTAACGGACATATAATATGCATACCGGGTGCGCTATATTTGATGAATGAACCGATTTTTATGTACAACATATTTTAATTTAATTTATACATGCACAATTGGTCTGGATCTATTTTCGAATGCATTTTCAATCAAGTGGCCGCCTTTATACCGCATTTTTAATCAATTCAATCAATGTATAGCGATCATTTTTCGTCTATGTTCTGAGGTTTACTGGAGTACAATTGGCTACCCAAAAAATATCACAACAATGAGTTCAGAATAATTATAAATTGCAGACTATTTTGGTATAGCGCTAATTGAGTAGCGTTCATGAGATGGTATTTCCAAAAATTAGCCTCAACAAATTGTAATAAACTGAATTAAAATACAAAAAATCGGCTGGACAATGTCAAAGTTATTCGATGTTATCATAGCTCCAAACTCCAACTATGGCTCCAACTATAACTATGGCGCACCCCGTACTTCTAGTAAGTGTTCTCGCCAAACGCCACACATTGATGGATGATGTGTGTGGTTTACCCAACGAACCGTTAAGTCACGCTTGCTACTCGCCTCATCATCCATCTATATCCATTTGTCTAGTCGACAACATTCGGACAGCAGACCGACGCTCGACGTGTTCGTAATATATTAACAAAATTGCTATAGCTCCAAACATCAATATTGAGTTGAGCCCTCCTCGCTAATTGATTGGATAATACCCACCCGAGACACACACAGCAATTTTGGCACACACGGCGACCATAACCGTTATAGCCACATCGTGTGCATAATGTCCGTCACGACATGGTCACGACATGGTGAGGGCGCGCGCACACGATCTGCATGCGAACCGTGTTACAAGTTACAATATTCCTATCGATCAAAGTCGTCAAGATAAGCGGCAGCGCTCGCGTGTTAAAGAATATTCGAAATTCGTGTGGCCCACAGTTTCGGCATCGCGCGATCGCCAATGTCTATTTGATCGCGGACCATTATTCTGACTGGTCTGGTGAGTGAGTAGAACGGTAATTAGAAATCATAATGCGATACTAGTCGAGATCAACGAACTGACTGACGCTGGTGCGGAATATTTTTTGCAACCTATTCGATCGGTCATTGTTTCGCCGAAACTGTCCGCCGTGAGGTTCGTTCGTGCAATGGCTTTGAGTTTATGGATTATAATGAAATATGCAAATTAGCTTCTCACACAATGCGGTGATAAACAGAACAGCGAGTTGATATTTCGAACAAGTCGTTTGGTCAAGTAATCGCGCCCATTGATAATAATGTGATCAGAAGAGCAAAACTGCCGACTGCATCTTCGATGGGATATAAAATAGGTTAAAAAAAATATACATTTCGACTAGGTTTATCATGGATTATATTACCGCACACACACACACAAGCATGCAATAACCATCGCGTACATCAGCGATAAATTCCAACCACTGTGTGATTACTGATTACCAAATCATATTTGTGGATCCCTAAAACACATCTCATAAACAGAAACAATGCGCATATTACGTGCAGCGATTATCACCCGCGTTCGGTGTCGAGTACAGCCGCCAGCAGCGGCTTCTACCGCCTCATCACACGTTCTGAAACACGCACCACACACACACACAGATGCACACGCCTCATGCGCGAATATACGAAATCCATTAGCATAATAGCATTACGGCAGCCTATCTGATGAATATATTGTAATAATTGAATATCATATTTATTAAATTTTTTCACACCCATGGCGTGGCGAGCTCAGCACACACTCAGGTCTCCAGACACACTCCAACCTCTGACGCCAGGCCTATGCTCACTGAGCCAGCAGCCAGCGCGTTAACCAGCCAACATAGCCTGCGATAGCATCTTTCACTTGCGTGCGAGTCAAGCACATACAAACACGAGCGCACGCGCGGGTAACTTTTGATTTCGTCTTGAGCTGAGTGTGGCGGCGGTTTTTGCATCTGTGTGTGCGTGTTGCATGCGCGTGCTGCATGCATGCTGTGTGTGTGCGCACGGCGCGTATTCATAATTACACGCAAGCGCAGGCACATAGTTCGAATTTTGTCGGGTCGTTGCACAACGCACACACATTACTAGTCTAGCTCGTTAATTTAAAACATACATGAAATTGTGCTTCTCTGTCAATTTTTGAAGAAAATGTATAATGATGCAGTTTCGTTCAATGAACATTCTTCTATAATGTTGACAAATATAGTTGAACGAAAATCTCGCCTGCGGCTGAATACATATTTAGAAAGACCTCTCCGTTCATATATGGAGAAATTGTCGAACGAATATCCATTAACCATGAAGGAAATTTTTTCAAATTTGTTTCAATGAAAAGGATTTCTGCACAATTTCATTATATTTCGATTCAGTATACACACATTGCTCTAAGGCACTCCAGTGAAAAGTTACGGCCTCTAACCCAAAAACAAAACACGAAAAATGTGTATGGAGAAAATATATTATTCCTTTCTCCATACAAAATATTCGTATTTCGAAATTGGTTGATAGGCCACAACTTTTCACTGGATTGCCTTAAAACAGTTTGTGTATTCTCAATTGAAAGATAATGACATTTTTCCATATAACGTGTAATGTAATGTGTCTCCTCTGGTCGCGCCTAACCAAAGGGTAAGAGTTTCCTCGAACATTTGTTTTCCTATGCGATAGAATGATGTAGAATTAACAAAACTGCATTATTACAATTTGTATGTGACTCTTACTTTATCTACTTTCGAGTATGTTTCAAATTAATGAGCTAGGGTAGTACACATCAGCATCGCGATCCGAACAAATGCCTCTGCGTGTTCGTGTGTGTGTGTTTGTGTGTATGTTGGTGTGTATCTCCGTACATTTTTTCCGCGCACCTAACAATACTCTACTCAGTTACTCCAGCCATTTACTCTTCGGAATTCACAGCAGTGCCGAAACCGAAACACAATAATAGCCCGTGCGCGCAGGCGAGCGCGCGAGCATATAAATTATGCTGCCTATGCTGCGATCGAGCGCGCGCGCACGCGTGGTCATTGCGGACGACTGTAACTGCTGCTGCCACTGCTGCTGCCACTGCTGCCACAGACAATTGGGCAGAGTGTTTGGGGGCAAATCGTGTTACACTATTCGGACGCCCGCTTGAATTACAGAGGAATGTGTCTCTCAGCGTATCGTGTGCAATAATAGACACACAATTTGGCGATCGTGTGCCCACTGATCCCCGCACACCGTCGCGCGATTCTCACAGTCGATTGTGTGCGCCGCTGTGGCCATCCGTCACCGCATCGCCCCGAAGTGCTGTCGTCGCCGAGCGACGACGAAGCATCGTCGCCGCCTATTACCCAATCCGACAATCCGAATTGCACGGAAATGCGCGGAATTGGCGAATCTTGGCGGCGGCGGTGGCGGCAAAGTGGGTTCGATGATGTTGTATTCTGCAGTGTTGTTTCGGCTGTGCGAGATGCGTCGTTCATGTGTGTGTGTACGGAGTCTTGGGAAACACACTCTGCTCGCAACATGCAAAAACTCACAACATTGCACACAATTCAAACACTAATACAATCGAGTCGACGAAAAAATCACATCATGGATGGAACACTGCGCGCGAATTGGCAGTAGCATTGCAGACAAAATGACTCGCACATGTGTGTGTGTGTACATAGAAAGACACAAGTCGGCCGTCTTCCGCACGACGACATTTGTCTGGCTGGCTGGCTGGCGTGGCGTGTTATAATGTGAGAATAGAGTGTGTTTTGTGTGTTGTGTCTGCTTATGAAAACACTCAAGATACGTTACAATGCGAAACAAAAACATCCTGTTTACTGCTAATCACAGGCGATGTGGATGGTTGGACGCGCTGCTATGTTGCGAATAGTTCTAATTAGGCGTTTAAATACTGCGAGTTGAAAAAAAACACGAATAGAGCAACTGCAAAAATGTATGTTACATTTTCACTGAATTATGTTTATGTTGAACACTTCTAAATGAGTTATCCATGAACTTTAGCATAAGTATACTCGCACACTGTAATGCACATACGCACACTTCAACATACTAGACACACACACACATACACTCGAATTAAACGCACCAATCGCCAATAATTCACAGACGTGCGCGACGAACGGCCGAATGGATGCTCACTTTAAATATCACTACTAACTGCTACACACTTCTGGTGCCGATGTTGCTGCTGGTGCTGCTGCTGCTGCTACTGCTGCTGATCACCGATCACTTTCGTACCTGCAGAGGAACTGAGAGTGGAGTCGTCGAGTGCAGTGGTTTTATATCGCGCTGCGCGCAAATCTGCGTTCACGACTTTTGTGTTGGCGCTTGGCGCGCGAGCGTATGGGTGAAACGAGTGTATGTAACGGTTTTATGCTAGACCATCGCTGTCGTGGTCGCACACGCAAATCCTCTCGTGAGTGTGTTGGTTCAATTGCGCGGTGAGTACGCAGAGGCAAACTCACGAGCCTAGAGACTCGAGTATATCGACGACACGATGATGGGGCTCACACACCGTTCGTGTCGGCGGCGCTGGAGAACTGGAGAGGTTGTCCAGAGCGATGTGTGTAGTCTGTGTGTGTGTGTTTGTTGAATCCGAGCTAGGCGCTGCTGAATTCAGAATGTGAAGATGCCTCAAACCCGGCCTGTAATTTTAGATTTAGCATAAAGTTGTTTTTTTTTAACTACTTTCCAATGGTCAATTGAGTTATTGTTATCCGATTTGAGTCAACTATACATCGTCTTGTTCGCTCATTGGTCTTCTTTTATTTGGACATTTCAATATGATTTTATATTGAAAGTCCTTGGCTCTGTTCGTAAAAAACTAGGACTGTGCATTCTTACAAGCCTTTTTTGGGCTCAACTTTATACTATGTACGAAGACAATTTTTCATGATCCTACAATTATTATAATTGTTCAGTTTCAGGTCCGAACTACGCGTTTGGTTCAAGGGTACGCCTATTCTTG
>JANTBZ010046181.1:362-11255 GCA_024741255.1 Exechia fusca
CGTTGAGATATAAATTTAGATAGAGATAGAGACAGAGATAATGATAAAAATACAGGTGGAGATAGCTGTTTAATGTTGCCTAGAGTTGCTCTTTGGAGCGCTGTGCTAACCCCGTTGCCTTTGGAAAACTCGAAGTCGGTTATGAAGCCCTGCTACTATTCATATTCAAAGGAGTAGTATATAAGGGAGACCTAGCAAGCAAGCATGTCCCACCGTAATTCGCGATGACAACTGCGTGCACTCCCCTCATCCGTGCGGTTGCTGGGTGCAAGCAAAACGCGACTGGTTGTGGAGTCGTTCAGACGTTGCAGCCACACACTTGCACCACACACGAGCGTAGCGAAGACGACGACGACATCGCTCTGAATCATTCGCCGCCGCCGCCGTTGCCTTGCCAGCAGCCAGCCAGCCAGCGCAGTGCGCTACAGCTTGATATAATATTCGCATTTCGCACGGCATGGCAATAAAACGCTCGATGACTAGTGGGGGGGGGAGAACGCGAATACTACGATGCGACACAGACGCGGCGATGAAGATGCCGCCGCCGCCGAATCGATGACGATTTCTTTGTTTTCGCAACGTGTCGTCGTCGGCGTCGTCGCATCGTCCCTATTCGGCACACATTGCACGGCGGCCGCCCAGCAGCGGCGGCGGAGGAATATCGCCGACACAAAAAGTGGATTGGCATTTCACAACCACTCTTGCGACTTGCGCGACACACACATGAAATATGTTTGGCAATTCGGTTTTGGTTTCGTTCGACCGCCAGCGACCAGCGAATAAAAAACCTTCTCGCATGATCTCTGCGCCTGCCTGCTGGCTGCTGTGGGCTTGTTTGGACCAGAGTCGCAAAACCAGATTTCGGCGTGCGAGCGCACGGAAGCAATGCATACACGCACACGCATTCGCAGCGACACTAAGCCCAGGCTTTTGCTGCAGCCGTCGCCGCTCGACGCGCCCACGCACGAGTCGTTCGCGCGAGGTTTCGTTCCGCGTGTGTGTGATTGTGTGTATGTGGCAGAAAAAAACCATATCAACAGCCAGCAGCAGCAGGCTCGCGACGACGGCCAACACGAACATAATTTGCATATACCGCACGCACGCACGCACACACACGCCTGCAGATTACGATGGTGGTGGCGAATAAAAGTGTGCGTGTGTGTGTGTGTTCTTTGGTGTTCACGACGACTTTACACGACTTGTTGGTGAGTGCCAGCGACACAATCATTACAATCATCGCGCGCAGTCGAATATATGTACGCACGCAATGACGACGAAGACGACGATGACATCGCTTTGTGTATGCTTCGTGTGTGTATATACGCACGCACATTTCCCGTGTCCCTTCTCGCACGCACGCGCACGCGTTTCGCATAAATATTAATACAATTATTGTACAAAAGTCTGATGATGTGATGATGTTACACCGCCACCACCACTCTCGCACCTCTCGCACACACACACACACGCCTTGCGCGCACACGCGTCTACCAACAACACTAATACACACGCACGCCGCGCACACCGCACTACAACAACAACGCGCACGCGTGCACGCGAACAATAATATATACACTAGCACTAGCAGCAAGCAGATGAGTACACTGGCTGCTAGGCCGCCACCGTCGCCGCCGCCGCAGCCGCCAGTGTATAAATAAGAATAATCACTTTTATTTTTGGTTGTTGCAGAGAGATGCATGAAGCGGTGCGTGCGTGTGTGCGTGCGCAGAGACGAACCGACGTTGATCATACATGATTTTTGTGTAACCAGACACAAAAACCATCCTAAAATGTTATTCAACTGCGCTGATGTAGATGAAGATAATGATTGCAGGACAGGATGATAGCCCGCCCATGAACCTTGGTTACCAAAAAATACTGCCCGTGAAATCGAATAGAACATCACGATTCACGCCTATCCCCGCCAGTTCCGTATAATTGTCACTGGCGGCGGCGCATCGAGCGTATAGTAGTTTTTCACGTGACGCACACCTCCGATTTAGCAGAAGTGCACCGCCGCCGCGTCGGCCGTCAGCCGCGCGCGCCGCACCCGGATGACGACGACGATGAGCGAGAAAAAACACACACGCACACGCAGACACGCTGAAACACACACACGCTGCTCGCGCACACACATATACACGCACAAAACAAAGCAAAGCTGCTCGAACTCTGCGCTGTGCTGTGCGCTGTTCGCAACACAAACATACGCACACATACACGCGCACACACAAACACACACACACACATGCACACGCGCAAAGTGGATATGTGTTTGCAGATGTTGCGGACTCGAGACTCGAGACGTACAGTGAATTTTCTGATGATGTAGGCAGCAGATTGTAGATCTTTTGCAGCTTCGATCGGTCTGTCGGTTGGAGCACGCTGATGACTGATGGAGCACCGCGACGAACAAATTAGAGGTGCCCGAAAAAACACGCACACGCGAAACGACAACGACGACGGGCGCAAACGCGACGGCAAACGCGACAATCAACTTGGTGTGTGCGGTTGTGGTTTGCACGGAAAACAAGAGTGAAATCGAAGAACTACACACAAACACGGACACGACGACGACGGAGCACGAGCGCACGCAGGACGATGGGACGATTGCGCGACGCGACGCGGTGCAAAAAGGGGTTCGGTGTGTAATAAAGACGGCGGTCGCGGAGGCGACAGCGTTGGACGACGGAGACGGTGTGTGTGTGGACGACGATTTGTGTTTCACGGATACGCTGCTGCTGCTGCTGCTGCTGATGGTATTGTCGTCTTTTGTGTGTGAATGGCCATCTTGATATGGCTCGTGCTTTTGTGGCTGGCTGGTAGGAGTGTCCGCGAATGGGCGATAGTTGATGATAGTTGTCGAATGGGTGTTTTATCGAGACGTTTTGTCGGCTAAAACATTACTATAGTGAGTAAATATTTTGAAAAGCGATTGTTTGCATCGAGATGATCACTGTGTTCTCACATCGAATACAACGAAATAAATATACTCCATTAAATTCATAATATTTCAACAATAATTCCATTGCTAGAAAAATACTGTAACATCCCTACTTACTTAGCTGACTTTTGATTTTTGCTCGTTCTCACTCTCACTCACACTCAAACTCACAGAGAATTTGGCAAACATATGAGCGCCGCGAGCTCGGCGAGACTTCGCTCTGGAGTCGCCCAAGTCGCCGAGTTTCGAATGCGCCGGGCCCAGTGTACGAGCTAAGAGGCTGTAACGATCGTTGCGAGTTCGTAACGATGTTTATGAGTTTGAAATTGATCGAATTTCTTGCAGCTATTTTGTATGTGGAGTTGTCGGTTTTATGAAGCCCGAAACAATATTGAAGAACAATCGAAAATAATCTTATATCGGCAGCAGCACGACTTTAAAAACAGTCTACATTCGACATACGTAGCGAAGTGTTGAGATACAGCCTGTACCTATTTGTATAAGTTGACCAAACGTATGATAGGTGTTTGGTATGCCAATATTCAGAAACTGCGAGGCATCGCCTTCATTTTCAATTAGACTTTTTATACGTTTGTCTATAAGCCCTTCACACAAACAAAATCCTCGTAAAAGACCCTTCTTCGGGTTGTTTGGGTGATCGAATATAAGGACATCGAACTTAGAAAAACCAAAGACAACAAAATGATGATACAAATTTATGATGTCTTATCGATTTTTTCAATATGGCCACCTCTAAAGCAAACGATGGCCATCAGTTGGATGAAAATCGTGATGACTCATAACGTTGCTGGCTTGTTTGAAATGTAAACCACCCACGCCGAAGAACATGCTTGAGAGCCTAAATGCATAGTTATTTTTCTCTGTGGATCTTGGCCTACAAAATGTGTTTTAAAGAATTACCATGATGCTTTGCGACACAAAAAATATGAATAAAAGCCCAGAATTTTCGAGCAAAGTGAATTCAAGGGAATAATTTTGAATCATACTAACGATTTTTCGAGCTTCATCAGCTCCTTTGAAGTTGATATTCACATAGTATCATCATAGGAGCACTGTCTACAATTCGACCGCTGAACCAATCAGCCCTTACTTGAAAACTAGAGCCCTAAACAGTATAATGAAAAATTTAATTGACCACAAGAGCTTCCAAGACCTCTTCAGAGTCTATGAACAGACTTATTTTCACAATTTCAAGTGTAACATGTTCGTATCCGTATGGCCTGAACATGAGACAAAGACCAACTTTCTTTTTATTAGCACATATTTTTTTGAAGAAAGTCCTAGTTTATTTGCAGTGAGTAATCAGAGACCACCACATTTAAAGCCGCACTCTCAGTATTACTAGATACTAGAATTTTAGATGAGCCCCTTGACATTTTTTAAACATTAAGTTCATCTCATTCTATCGTTTTATGGAAACAAAATTCATAAAATTCAAACCATGAGGTCTTTACAAATTGTTGAAAATGACACATATGATTGCCTACGTTCTTCTTGCATATAGAAAAATGCACGTTGAGGTTTATGTAGGTATAGTTATCTCATTTAATTATGATGTGAAGCGTGTGCAATGTTATATGCATGTAACATATGCAACGAAAAAACTGAAATGCCCGAAAGCCAAATTTGAGCTTCATCAAACAACTGGTTTGAAAGTTACATCTGTACAAAGTTTCATGCTGATCAATTGGGTTACCCTGTAAAATACTTCGACTACAGCAAATTTGTATACGATGTTATTTTATGAAAGGTCTTCTTTAGATACAATCTCCCACATACTATTATCGAAAATGTATATAATGCGAAATTCGTGGTTTCATTAATTTACGGTCTGCCTTGTGTCATTATTTTCACATAATTTAATTTACATTTATTTCCTTCACAAACACTCGCGACATACCTTTTAGCAATTTATATAAACCTTCCTCCATTGTTCATAGTACATGTTATTCGATGGATCAGGTTCATGTTCATGAATTTTGTAATCCTATTTCCGCATAACATATCATATAATTTATTTGCTTAGCACTCGCATTCCTTTCCATATTTCGACCCCAATCATCCCTCTAATACAATTTCTTCGACGGACCAGCTCCGTATGTGCTGGCATGAGCATCCGCACTTGCCGACGCATGCGCCGTCGCAGTCGCCGCTCCGGCTGCGCCACCTGCAACCGTCACCGCCTTGTCGTACGGACTCAGATGGCCGGGCGGACCGCCAAATCCGCCGGTGTACTTTCCGCCACCGGCACCGCCAGCAGCGGCCGCTCCGCCGGTCGAGTGTGCACCATGATTGTACGATCCACCAGCGGCAGGAGCAGCAGCCGGATGAGCCGGAGCCGCCGATCCGCCATATGTTGACGAACCGGCATTCGCTCCGGCACCAGCTCCGGCTCCAGCGCCAACCACACCGTATCCGGGCTGTTTCTGCTCGCCCAAAATCGCCGACAACGATGTGTCGAACTGCGGCCTTGCTCCTCCCGCACCCGCTCCAGCACCGCTCGCCACATGACCGGTCTCCGCTGGCGTCGGATAATGATCCAAATTGGCCGCGAGATTTGTGTGCGCTGGAGCACCAGCCGATTGATGGGCACCGGCCGAGGCAGCCGCATCTGCATAGCTGTTGGCACCAGCATATGATGAGCCAGAAGAGCCAGCCGGCTGCTGATTACCGTTGTAGCTGCCGCCGTAATTCGAGGGCGTCTGGGACGGGGTGCTGGCCAGCTGCTGCCCGGGATTCAAGTTGACCTGCTGCGGTTGCACCGGATTGTACGCGCCGGCCGAATTGGCGGGACGCGGTTGCTGATTGAAGATGTTCGTCGGAGTCGCCGCGGGCAGCTGCTGATGCGTTTGTTGCTGACCATAGGCTCCGGATCCGGCGAGAGACTGCTGATTGTACGAGGAACCGGAGGCGGGCGCAGGTGTCGGAATCGGCTGCGGATTGTAGGCGGAACCGGCTGCCGGAGTCGGTTGAGGCGCCTGATTGTAGGTCGAGCCGGCCGGTTTTGCTGGCGCTGCCGTCGCTCCGGCTGCCGGCTTATTGTAAGCGGTTCCGGGCACCGTCTGCTCGCCCAGCACTCCGGGCGCTCCGCCAAACGAGCCGGTGAACTTGCCGTGCGTGTACGTCGAAGTCGTCCCGGATTGCTGCTGCTGATGCTGCTGCGTCTGCTGGTACGAAGTCGATGAAGATGCAGATGCCGATGCCGTTACCGAAGCCGCTGCCGCAGCGGTCACGCCATACGAGGACGGTTTGACATTTGCAGCTGGCGACGAGGACGGATATTTCGTGTCCGCCTGCGAGGGACCGGCTATTTCGTTCAGAGTCGTCGCCGGCAGCTGGGAGTAGGAATTGCCAGTGGACGGAGCGTTTGCGGGCAAATTGGCTGTGGGTCCATGAATTCCAGCACCAGCATTGCTGTGCGCATCCGCAGCTGCTCCAGCTCCTGCTCCGGCTCCAGCTCCACCTCCATTCGTATTGTACTGATCGTAATTGTAGTTGCCCGAACTCAGCGGCGGCTGCAGATCGAGCTGGGGCTGCTGCGGCGGCGGCACATTACCATTCAAGATGCCACTGGCGTAGCTGGGCAACGGGATCTGGTAGTTGCCCAAGTTGGCTGTGCCGGCCGATGCGGCAGGAGTGTTGCCCTTGTTCACATCGGTGTGGAAGCCGATCGGGCTGTCGTGTGGCTGCGCCGCCTCTTGATGCTGCAGAGGCACATAGGGCTGAGCAACATTGCCGTAACTGTCGCGCTGAATGTCGTCCGGATAGACGATGGCCGCACTGTCGACGGTCGTCGCCTGGATGAAGGAGTTGTGGTGCGGTGCGGTGGCGCCGGCGCCCGGGTTGGCGCCAGCGGTGGCGCCACCGCCGCCGCCAGATCCGTACGATCGGCCCGAGGCGCTCAGGGCGGATGCTGCGCACGAATGAGAAACGTGCCAAAAGTGGCAGAGGGCGATTATGATTAATATGTGGTGTAGAACCGGTTCGTGCGATATTTTATTGCTGGGGAAATTTGTGTACATGCACTCGTGGATGTGCACGATCTCGGCGCATCTCGTGGTGTATGTCAATGTTGCGATGCGCATTACGTTCGATGAATAACAAGCGCCTGCGCAGCGCAGCGATCGTGAGACCACAGCGCGACTCATCATCATCATCATGTAATAATCGGCGCCATGTGTGTGTTCTGTTGAATTGTAATTTTGGACACGGCTAAAATTGGATATGGGCTGGGGAGAGCACACGGCCGTAGTCGGGGCGATGGAATTGTAAGTACATATTCTCAATGAGTTTGCCTACCAAATAAACAATATATCAGTAGCGATAGTTTAAAATTGAGATTTTTCGTCATATTCTATTGGCTATTACAAGAAAACGATCAAAGATATCTGGTTCGGATTTGTGTCCATCATTAGCTACACAAGTACCATATATAATATTTCGAAGTGTAGGCCTGGAAGTCCGTGTCTCATCGACGAAAATAAATGTTAATCGGAAGGCGCCAGATCTCATGTGTACAGTTGGGCGAATTGAAGTAACCAATTGAGCGAAGGAATCGTTATATTGACCACTTTGGCTGAATGCGCTCGAAAAATGCGCATGGAAAATGTTGCTAAAAACATGTTGGTGATTTAGAGCCAATTAGTGCAGATTTTGATCAAATGGTGGTTAAAATTTATATGTTGGTTGGTTACGTCGGTATCAACTGATTCATTGGTTTTTGCGACCATTTTGTCCAATGCTTCGTGTTGATTCCATCACCATCACAAATACACCTTTGTCGACCTTCCACTTTGGCAATTCACATTTTCGGATGTGTTGGCGATACTGTTCACGTTTAGGGTACTTGAAATATATTATATTTCTATCGCCAATCAAAATCCATTGCAGAATGCATGACTTCGCACTTCGCACCCAGTTTTCCACTTCCCGCAAATGAGCGTTTATCGGCACAAACATCGACATTTTTAACAACACAGTGTGCTTGAAACTAACTTTAAATCGTTTGAAAAATAGTTGTATGTTGAAGATCAATGTCTCATCTTTCGAATGATGTATAACATAGCACCCTAAACCATCAAACGAACCCAGCAACGACTGGTTAACCAAATCCCAAGTGTACTGGTAGATCATCCTCATATTCAATTGTGTTTATCCAAAATGGCGATGTTGATTAAACCACAAAAGATTCGATCTTGTCATTGCTCCTCTTACCAATACAAATATTACGGACCTGCTTCATCTGTCACAGACATCTCAAATCGTGCAACGAGACAGGCATGACCTTTTCGGCCATACTTCGATACAGATGTGCCAGTGAGACAATAGAGCTGATAATCATGCGAATGTGTGGGCAGTGCGAATTGACTGAATTCTGAATTGACATTACTCGCCTCGCCATATAGCACAACACACCCAGCCAATAATAATATTGTGCCGCAATTTATTAGCACCGCATAAATTGGTGTCATGGTTCTGCATGGTGTGTGTGCGTGCATCTTGCGCGCGAGTGCAAAACTTACCCAATTCGTGGTTGTCACCGTGGGGCAAATGAAATGTAAATGATGATGTGTTTGGCGATGATGCGGATCCGGATGAACTAGGCGTCACTGCGGTATGCGAATGCGAATATTGAACAGATGCGATCAGTGGACTGAAGTCGAATGAGACATGAGACACATGAATAGAATAGTAGCGTAGTTCCGCATGCCAACCATCATCATTCCATTTCCGTATCGGCGGACGATTTGTAAGTAATTTCACGCACGTCGCGCTATTTGGCGAATTCCAACGAATTATGATCGATTCGAGATACTAAATATGCTGCAGAGACAAACAACAAGCAGCTCGTCACGACGCACACACAAATCACCTACACAATACCGGTTTAACCGGCCGAAACACCGCACTGCACAAACAGCATGCTGAGCATTATTATTACTCTAAAGTACAACTGCTTGCTATACACATGTTCACACCCGATAACAATAGAGACACGAGACGCACGACTCACGCGCGAACATTGTTGCTAATACGACGTGAATGGTAATTTACCTGATGAGCTGCCACTGCTGCCACTCGATGTGCTGCCGTAGCCCGGCACTGGTCCGGCATAGGCCCGCTGAAATGCCACCGCCGACAGAACGAGAATGCAGTATCGGGTCAGCGAGGAGCTGCCTCTCCAGCTGTGGGTCGTGCCGGTCCTGCTGATCATTGTGCTGTTTTGGAGCCTCGCGCGATCTGCTAAGCCGATCGGTATTTTTATGTGCTCGTTCTGCGACCGCTGCCGATCGATTGACTGCTCGACCATCATCAGCTCAATATATTCCAGCTTGCTGCTGGCTGTCTCGAAAAAAATTCCCCACTCCACGGTCGGGCGCGTCGTGAGCATCGCGACGTAAAGTCACATATCGCATATAGCATACCAGAGATAGTATAGCTCCAGAGATCGTGTGCGACTCGCGACGATGATCGCGTAGAATTATTCATATAATACTCGTCGTCGTCTCGTTACTCGCTCGCGCTGTGTGCATTATGCGCAAATCTCACACAATATGTGAGATGGGAGAACTCTGCCTTGTGTAGCACAATTATGGAGACTTCGAATGGGATTTGTGAAAGCATCTCATCTGCCCCGAGATGTCTACAAAAAACATCGCTAACAACAGATTCGCAAGCGAATGTGGGACGCAGGCCGCGGCCGCTTTATCGATTTATGCAAGAAGCTATAATTATATTGTATTTATTTACACACACGCACACGCACACACGGTGATCAGCAGTACATTGATCTTAATCTAAACAAACAATACGCGACGAACAGAACCACTCGCGCGATCGTTCATTCAAACTCCTCGCGCCGAACCGGTTTTGTGCATGAATATACTATGATCGCAACATTAGTCACACCAAGCCGACAACGATCGGGTAAACCCTGAATGGATGCGATTCTTGTTCGTGTGTCGGACCGATTTGCATTTTGTCCATTGATCGATGAATGATGATCGCGCGTGCTTATTTTTGGTGCTCCAAAATACCATAACACACTCTCTTCTCTGCGACAACGATGAAGGTCTGCCGTTCTATAAGTCGTATCATAAATTATGATTCTTGATCAGCATCCGCCGCCAGCTCCTTCACCGGCAACTGGATCGGATTCTCCGGTATCGCGTACACGTATCCATTGCTGCTCGCCTCCGGTACGCGCACCAGCTTGCGAAAGGCGGTCGCCGACGCCGAAATCTGGCCATCGTTCGTGTCGATTCGCATGTCTTCGACGACGATCGGTTGCAACGTTGTCGTGGCCACGGGCTGATCGTCTGTCGAGTGCAGAATATCCTCGGGACTGGGGTACTCGTCGAAGGTGGAGGCGAGTGCGTTAAGCTCGTCAAAGTCCACCAGATAGGGAAGCGGAGAATCGGATGCAGGTGCTGTAGGGTTGAGGGCATCGCCGAAGGAGCGTGGTCGACGAGAGAACTCTGGATCGCTGATGGATGATCCAGAAGCCACGTCTAGACGGAGGAATGGTTTGTGGTCGTGAGAATATACTACTGTAGCTTTGGTTTATGTTCCAACTTACTGCCAGTGCTTCCGACAGCAACGGCAACCGCACAAAACCACCACGGAATAAGTACTTTCATTTTCAATAGACAACTAAATGGTCATCGCGAATGTCAGCCTGTTTATATGCGAATCGGTGGTTGCGGTGGCGCATCTTCGCGTCGTCGTCGGTTTGCGGTCTCGTGTGGTGTGATTTGTTTGGGAGTTCGTGTGTGTACCACATACTAACAGTTAGTCCGGAAAGTCCGTGCCGTTTGGTAGTAGGACACATTTTTTAAGATTAAATTATTTGTGAATAATCAACACAGATCTATTGAAGGCAGGGCCGTCTTATGGTTTCGCGGGGCCCTGGATAATGTTCATTTGTG
>JANTBZ010046192.1:0-11248 GCA_024741255.1 Exechia fusca
TAACCTGTAAAAAGCTTCGTATTTCAAATACAGCCGCCCAACACCTCTTAATGGGGTAAATGGATGTAGATGATGAAATAAGGACAAGGGCGGGTAAATCGTAAATTGTTGATGGATCCTTCAACAATAGACAGTCCTTGTTATTTTGTATACATTTCAAATAACAATTCCTATAACTGTAGACAATACGGCCATTCTACGTTGTATTATACCAATGGATTGGTATAATGATCTAGGCTAATACAACAAATTGTCGTGTACCGAGTCGTGCCGGGATTTAGGACTTCACTCACTCTCACTCACCCACACGGAACCGCTCGGATCCGCAGCGGGTACCCAGTACCCGGTGACAGTATCCTAATCACTAGACTTTACGATTCAATGGATATACCCCGTCTTCAAGGACCAATATAATGTGATAGGATTTCCTATGCTCTGGGAATTTGTATATATTTAATAATGAACTGATGGGTTCGTCGACCGACCAACCAACACCGCACGCCGCACCTACCTTGAGAAACTTGCTGCAGTGGTGGCACAACATTGCCGGCGGATCGAACGTGTGCACGACGAACCGGTGGTCGCTGGCGCGGCTGCCGACCGGCTCCAGCGTGTCCATCGCCTCCTGCAGCGTCAGCGTCCAGCGGTCGCGCTCGTTCTCGGTGCGCATGTACAGCGTGAACGCGGTGGACTGGGAGCGCCGCGCCAGCACCAGCTGGTACTTGAAGCGCGCGTCGCGGCCGAGCGTGCGACGCGAGTGCATCGCCTCGACGCGATAGTCGGCCAGATTGTGCGCCTCGCGGAACGAGTACTGCGTCTCGTTGCGCGACGTGCCCGCCGCCTTGACCAGCAGCAGCAGCTTGTCGAAGATGAACGCGTAGCGGTGCTTCATCTTCTGGTCGTCGTGCGCCTTGATGTTGATCTCGTCGTCGAGCAGCAGCCGGCCGTACTGGCGCAGATCGTTGCCGCCGGGCAGATTCAGGTCGGGGATGCGGAGGCGCGCCTTCTCGATGACGCCCAGCGCCTCGGAGTCGCGTTTCACCTCGTTGGTGTACTGGGCGACATCGACCATGGCCTCTTTGGCGCGCTCCAGGCCGCGGTAGTCGTCGTGGTTCTGGGCGCGCGGGGAGGGGGGCAAGAATTCGATTTATTTTGTACTTAATGAGATTTTAAAAGTGGATTCCACTTCATACGAAAACGCATTAGTAATTACAATTTCGCATTCGCATACAAATAAGATGAAGGGTCTTAAAATCGTGACTTTACAATATCTAAAAAAATGAATCTAAAAATAAAAAAAAATAAAATAAACTCACATGATACACTAGCGAAAAGATAAAGGATCACTTAAAAACTAGGATTTTTTATGTTTTTTCAAGAGCTGTATCTTCGTTTAATGGTCGTATCGAAGTCGGTCAAATAAGTGCATCAAGCTTGAACTTTATAGTTTCGAGATTTTGGGATGGATTTCTTTTCAATGCCACGCATATCGCACAATTGTCATGACTACAGTGAGAAAGAAAAATTATTAACGAAGATACAGCTCTTCAAAAAACAGCAAAAAATCCGGGTTTTTTAAGTGATTTTTAATTGTTTCCGCTAGTGTATACAAAGCATGCATGGAGCATCTTAGTTATCATCAGTTATCATATGTCTCGCACGTTGACCTCCGAACCACCTCGAAATCACTATACTCACCGGCGACGTCTTCTCGACCAGCTTATCGAGCAGCAGGTGATACTTCAAGATGCGCTGCATCGGCACCGACAGGATCTCGCGCAGCTGCTGCCGGCCGCCGTTGTGCTCCTTCTGGCACTGCTGGATCAGCTGATCGGCCTGGGCGTTGTGCTTGATCAGATCGCGCAGCATCTCGATGGCCGTGGACATGTTCGAGCAGTACTCGCCGTACACGACGAACAGCTGCCGGAACTCGAGGAAGGCGGCGCTCAGCTTGCAGCTGGGCGGCGTCGCCTGCGAATCGTGCAGCCGGCCCATGAAGCGCTCGTGGATGGTGCACAGCTCGTGGATGCACGGGAACATCTGGCGCAGCTCGACGGGGCTGAGCAGCGATTCGAGCGCCCCCATGTACTTGTCGCGCAGCGCCTTCAGCACCTCCAGGTAGTTGGTTTCGGTTTCGAGCAGTTCGCGGATCACGTAGTCGCGTTGCTCGAAATTGGTGGTCGATGCGGTTTGCTGTTAGCGGGTTTCGCAGAGGAGGACATGTTACGTTTTTGGGCAATTTCAATTGAACATTGCATGTTCGTGTTCATCAGCCACTACCTCGTTCACCCATGGCGCATACAAATTAAAAGTTGAACCCGAATATAATAAATAATACGGGCTATTACCAGGTGAATGCATATAGGAAAGGCGTGTGCTTCATAAGTAATTTCATCTTTCAGAATAATTGGTTCAACGTAATAACACTTTTATAATGTAATTTATAGAAAATACGTTTTAAATAAAATATTTGTTATCGATATTCAAGATTGTGCGATGCGGCATTTCAATATTCATCAACCTGGCATAATAAAATAATTCACCTGGGTTCGTTGAACAGAGCACAGTTCTTGGTAAACCTCCTCCTCTTTTGCGTTGTCATGGATGTCGTCGTCATCATCGATGGCGCGACTATGTGCATACGATGGCTGTTGGTTCGTACTGCACACGATATCCACAACACGTGCCCCAACAAAAAAATAGCGAGAAAAAAACAAGAAAACATAATCAGAATAAATTCGAATCGAAACAGATACTACGAAGAATGTAAAGCTTGAAACAACCCTTTTCTCATTTCTGAGGACCAACAAGGTTCATTTGTATGATCGAATCACGCGTAGTTCGACCCCAGAAAAACACTTGCGTTTTTGTGATCAAAGTACAAAGGCCTCGCGAGTTGACACTATAAATGAACGTGATTCAATCAAAAATAAGCCTCGGCAGTCCTGAACATAAACTATGGATGTTTCAACCATTATAGCCGTCGCAATAGTAATGGCAAAACTAATATGTTTTAAAGTAACCAAATGATGATGATTTAATGAAATGAAATGTTATCTAATGGATGCGAGGTGTTATAAAGGGGACAATACGACTGGCATCAATCGGTGATCAGTCACAGTAAAAAACACTTTGCCACCGATTGTCGCCAGTCGAATCGAAGCATGAAGCTGTTAGCTACTAAATAGATTGCGGTTCAAACCAAGAGAAAACGAAATTAAAGGATAGGGACTTCTAACTACATCTCTCACGCACACACACACACACACTCATATTTACACACGATCCAATCCAACGCCAAAATCCCTCGCACCTGGCACGATGAGAACGTTACGTAGCACAGTTCCTCGTACACCCGCTCCTGCTTGTCGTTCGCACCGAACATATCGGCGAATCGCAGTATGGGCACCATCGGCAGCGCCTGATCGTCGAATGGACCATCCGTCACGGCGTCCGGCGTCGTCTTGATGATAGCTCCGCCTCCTCCGCCTACGCCGCCGTCCTCCGCCTCGTCCAAGTCCAACGACGAGCTGTTCGACGGCGCCAGCACCACTGCGTCCATGTAGCTGACGCTCGACGGCCGACTGGACACCGGTGTCGCCGCCGGTGTCGCCGCCGGAGCCGCAGCCGCCGTCGAGCTCGAGGTCAGACTGTCGGAGGACGAGGTTTTGCTGCCGATGCGCCGCGGTCTCCGCTTGGGCAGCGGTGGCGGCGATGGCGTCCGTGGCGTCGCTGACGCACCGGCCTTGTGGCAGTCTTGGGGCAGCATGTACATCGGATTGCTGGCCATCGTCGTCGGCGAGGTGTCCATCGGATCGATGTGCGCGACGATGCGCGGCGGCGACGAGATCGGCGGAGGAGCAGCTGCAGCTGGTGGTCCGCATGCGCAAATCGAGGCGGCCACCTCTGCCTGAGGTGAGAGGGCGGCAGCGACGGCCGCCGCCACCTGGGCCTGCTGGCCACGTCTGGCGAGCAGCGTGTCGATGCTGATGTATTTCTGTGGCAACGGTGGCGGCGGCGGCGACTCGCCCGAGTCGGCGGTGTCACTGTCGTTATTGTTATGAATGCTAGACCGACCGAACCGAAGTGTGTTTGTGTGTGTTTTTTTGCGTGGTAATTGTGTGATTATCAAGTTAGGCGAGAGTTAGAGAGTGAGCGCATACTGCAATATATACATTAAGCTATTATTTAGATTTGGTTAGTTGTATAGTTGCGGTTTAGTGGGGTGAACACGAGGAAAGGGATTATATGATCTAAATGCATGGATGATGATTTGAAAATGAATCGGCGGGGTATGCCATATATGTGGCCACTGGGCTCAGAAGCACTTACACGGAATGCAGATCCTTGTAGATATCCTCGTCGGATGGGCTGCGCTCGCCCGTTTGCAGTTGCACGTTGAAGCCTCTGCAAGAGCGCACACACACACAAAGAGAGTCATGCGTCAGTATATCATTCCGTCGACATTATAAGACGCAAAAGGTTCCAGCATATCTACGCACAGAATGGTCGGATGCAGTTGCGCGGCCCGACTGCTGCGCGACAGCTTCGACAAGCACACCAGCACCTTGTGGAAGTCGGTCAGATTGTACAGCATCATCGGATCGAACATGTCGGTGTCGCGCAGCCCGAAGTTCGCACGCGCCGCATCCTGGAACGTCTTGATGTTCTGCCAGCACAGGAACTGCGCCATCTGCGGTTTCCGGTTGTACGCCTCCAGCGCACCCGGATCGAGGAAGTTCATCAGGTTGCACAGCAGCACGCCGTCGCGCAGCGTCTTGGCCAGCGTCGAAATCTGGGACTCGGGCCAGTTGGCCTTGTGATCGGGCGGAATGATTAGGCATCGCGTCAGCCAGGAGGCGCACTCGCGCCACAGATCGTCGCCGGTGGCGCTGGCGGCAGCGGAGGCGGCGGCGGCTGCGCTTTGGGCGGACATGGCAGCAGCGGAGACGTGGCAGCTGGGGATGGACGGGAGGGGATGATTTGAGACAATTTTATTTCTTCGCAATGTTGTGCACTGTTTAGGCCCGTCTCTAACTCGCTAGAGGCAAGACGACAGATTGAATTCAAGGCTAAACATGTTTTCGGTGCATGTTGTCGTTCATTTGGGTCCTTTGTTATCAAATTCTCGCAACTCTCATCACATTCTACGACTTGTTTGTCCTATATTCAACTCATTTGTGTGTCCGGATGGCCCGAGCAGTATTCAATGGAATTCCGGCGAAGCTGGTTGAAATCCGCGAACGATGTTCTATATTCGTCTAATATGTATACAAAATTAGTCGATAAATACGTGTTGCGTGTTGAGCATGCAACCTGTGTGCGTGCGTGTAACAGAGTGTGTGTAAGTGTGTTTATATGCGGATTACGCGTACAACAAATTTTTATCGACTGCGCTGCTGGGGTTGAGAAGGCGTTGTTCGCTCGAGCAAACGTTGTATTCACGGGCCTTCTTATCATCTAATTTGTCTGCGGGTGCACTCACTAATTAGTTTGTAGCCGATTACACGAAACTAACACCACACGATAAACTGCGCCGTACGCAAAATCTTCAGGATCTTGTTCGCGATAAACGTAATAAATCCAGGAAATCGCAAAAACGCAGAGACGACCGCTGCAACAAAACACAGTGATACAACAACAACTAACAACGATAACCGAGGGGCGAATCACTCTTGTTCGAGGTGTACACCGATACACCAATCTTTGAGAAACATCCAACAGATTTCCAAAGATTTCCGGAGATTACAAAAAAGGTTTAGAGATTTCCAGAGATTTCCAACGATTTCCAGAGATTTCCTAAGATTTCCAAAAAATGCCATTGATTTCCATTGATTTCCAAAGTCCTTTTCCACAAAAATGTCCAAAGATTTCCAAAGATTTCCGACGATGTTCAAAGAAGTGTACAGATTTCCAAAGTGATTCGCCCCTCGACGATAACCGCAGTGTTGTTCTGTTATTGCATGGCCGAAATGACAGATGGCGTGGTTAATCTACTACTACACGATAAACACTATTGTGAACTTGTACATGAATTATGTCCCGAGGGGTGAACCACTCTTGTTTGAGGTGTACATCGATTGAAGATTCCCGGAAACCATTCAAGAATTCTTAATGATTTCTAGAGATTTCCGAAGAGCTCCGGTTATTTTCAGCGATATGAACTAGATAAATTCCTAATGCTTTCGGTACATTTCCGACGATTTACGATGACTTATGTATATTTCTCAAGATTACCCGACAATTTTCAGAGATTCCCAAATATCATCAGAGTTGTCCAGTGATTTCCGGAGAAATCTGAAGATTTCAATTTGATTTCCAACGAAGTGTACATCTATTACCAGAGTAGCTCGCCCCTCGTGTACGGATTTGAAAGAGCGCGATTCGCTAGAAACGGCTGCGCGCGCGTGAGAAAATTCCAAACAAAACAAATTGAGTTCGTTTGTATTGCCTCGAGTGTGAGTCCTGCGAATATTCGATAAAATGGATAAAAAGCCGGCCGGAACACGAAAGTCAAGTAATCGACGGTCTTCGGTATGTACAGAGCTAGTAATATTCAAGTTTTAGAGCCTTAAGAAGTGGTCGGAAAACTGCACACCATAGAGTGAGGAATCGTGAACATAAATTGTTTGTTTTTTACTTTTCAACACAGATCTTGAAACGCAACGATACTGCGCTTGCGCCCAGCTCGCCAGCACCTGCAACTTCAAGACGGATCAGTTTCCATGGCAAGAAATCGATCAAGTGAGTATCGCGATTATGTTTCCTTCCTTGACTTCAAGGTCCATATTCTGCACCAACTCATCGCGCTCGTGTTGCTACAGGGAATTCTACGTTGGCACCGACAAAGCAACGATTTGGCAGGACTCGTACGAGGAAGAAGCAGCGCAGTTCAGCAACGAACCGCTGCCCGGCTCGTCGGCTTTCTTCCAGAAGACCGTCAACGACCAAACGGCCGCCACCAGCACCACCACCAGCACCAGCATTCGTGTTCAACATGCACAGCAACCATCCAGCACCACGACTCCTGCTCACCACACCGTTCTCCACACCGCCGAAGACGATCCCATGTGGCTCACCTGTGTCGAGGATACCAGCAGCACGGACAAGAAAGCGAAACCCCGCCGACAATCCAACAATCACAATCATCTGACCATTGGCGAGTACGATGACGACGAAGACGTGATCAGTTTCAATCGATCGCTCGACCAGCTGACGTTCGACAATGAATCGCTGGAGAACGAAGATCCCAATGCTGCGACTGCGAAGCCGAACATGAATCGTACGAAGTTCGATGCGTGCCCGATGATGTCCTCGGACACTGTCGGAGACGACAGCGCCATGTCCTTGGACCAGACAAATATGGCCGTGTCAGACCCGACAAACAGCACGACGGCTGCTGGCGCGCATTCGCGGCCCAAATCTGCGATCGGCAATCGAACCCAGTTCTATCATGATCATGATCATCAGATGAACATGACGTCGGCAGTGCCGACCGCCAAACCCGAACCATCGACGGACCTAACTATGGCCAACCTTCGTGCCGCCGAACCATCGCACTCGGTGACCATCTTCGAGGCCAGTCTGACCGTTGATCTGACGACGACAAACGCTGCACCCCAGGTGGCGGCGGAACAAGCCGCCGCCGCGAACAGTTCGGACATGGACATGTGCAGTCGTGAGAGCAGCTTGGCAGCCAGCAGCGGTTGCACGGCCAACAAGACCAAGCCGGCGACTGCGCCAAAGCGCAAATCAATTTCCATACTCCAACAAGTGCTGCTGCGTCGTCGCAACTCGGTGCACATTGCCAGCGACATGGACCGCACCAACGCACAGTTCAACGCCCACCACGAGACGCTACTCGGTCGGAATGTCCGCCCGGCCTCGCCGGCCTGCTCGGACATGGACATGTCCGATCAGCCAGCATCCGCTGCTGCGGCGGGCAGTGCCAGTGGCAGTGTGTACATCGACGAGTCGATGGTGATGCCGCGCGATCTGTTGAGCTCGACCAAGATCGGCCTGCCAGCCGCACTCGATCTGGACTACTCCGATATGGACGTATCCGCCGTTGGCGGGGCACCAGTGAAGGCGGAGGCGTCCACAACTTCGCCAACGGCCAATGCAATGAACCGCACTCGCTTCAGCCTTGCGGTTCGGGCGACCGGCCACTGTGAGCAGCTGGACGACATGTCCGATCCGTCGATGCCCCTGCTGGGCATGGGCACGGCGGCGAGTGGCGGCGTATCCGCGTCGGTGTCGGCGGTTTCGGCGTCGGTGTCGGCAGCCGTTGCGGACGCCAGCAGCAGCATGCGATTGTTCCGCGGCGAACTGTCGTCGGCGTCGGCGGCCACGAACACCACCGAGGAGCTGTGCAACATGGACGCCGAGCAGATCTGCCAGGCGGCTGCCGACAAGAAAGTGCGCCCAAGTGCTGACGCACTGCTGGCAGCGCCAACGGCCACCGTCGTCGTTGACGACCAAATGGCGGCTGCGGACGCTAATCGCCCGTCGTCGGCGACGACGAACGTCAGTAGGATGTCTACCAGGTCAACAGCAGCAGCCCAGCTGACAAGTCAGGTGAGAATCTTTTTTTTCTCATTGTTTCGTTTCTAATATGATTTTCAACCACATTAGGAAAATGTAATAGTCAATGTTAAAAGCTTACCTTTGGATTCAGACGATGAAGATTACTTCTCTTGAGTCCCAAGCCTCAAAATTCCAACGCCATCCGACTAGAGCTGTAGAAATATCCTCATAATATAATGTTGCAACACATATCTTTCCAGATCGCTCCAGTTGAAGCCGATCTTTCATTGCTCACCGATCACAGCGCCGGCGGCGGCGTCGGCAGCAACCAGTCGGTGGCCGAGTCGGTGGTGGCCAGTGGCGTCGGTGGCGAGCAGTCGCAGCAGCGGCGGCGGTGCAGCATCGGCACGCCGGATCAGCGGCCGGCAACGCAGTGTTGGCAGTGCACGGATTGCCAGCGCGTCTCGATTGGCACGCAACTCGAGAGCCGCGCGATGCGCAAAGTGGCCACCACCGAAGAGGACGCGCCGGCCGCTGGCGCCGCGCTCGCGTTGAACTACGATGACTACGAGCGCCTGGCGCAGTACTCGTCGTGCGAGGATGTGTTCGAGGCGTACCGCACGCGAATGGCGCGCTTGCGGGCGGAGCACGACGAAAAGCTGTTCGAGATGAGCTCGAACGTGCCGGCGCCAAAGTACATGGTCTTGGTGCAGAACAAGTTGCAGTGGTGAGTGCGCGATGATTATTATGATTTTGTGTAGAATGTCTGTGTAAAGAGACAGCTTTTGGTATATGTGAACATTTTCATTTAAATTTGTTACATCTGTTGTGGCACAATTGTGGATTATGTTCACCACGACAAAATCAACAGCAAGTTCTTCTGCTTGACAAATATCTTCTGTGATTTGTGCAAAAACAAGATATATTGTGTCCGAGATGTTCATATGATCGGGAATTATGATATGAAGACCTACATTCACATGTTCTCTGGTCAATTAGTCAGACTTTATCTTGATTGTTCGATGCTCATTATATGACAATTCTATCAGTTTTGTGTATTTCATTTCCAGAAAAAAAATATTTTCAAAATATACTGTCATTCCATTTGATAAAGCACAACTCAAAATCTACAAATTTAATATTTTTGAAGTTTGATGTTGTTATGATTATTGTATAATAATAAAGATAAACTAGTTTTGATAACCTTTCATCGAACTATTTGGTTGTTATCATGTTATATTAAAATTGTAGCTAATTTGGAGCACCCGGTTCTGAGAAATTGAGACCCAAAGTCCAGCCAGTGTCTTGTGTCTTGGACCTAATTCTAGTCTGTTGTTCATCCCGCAGCGAATTCGACGCAATGGATCGCGAGGCGGAACGACTGTACGCCAGCCGGGGTCAGCGGGCCACAATGCCCGCCGCGCGTCCCGTCGAGTACTTGTTGCGCAACGCCTTCGACTCGGGCCTCGAGGCGACGCTCCCGTGGACCTATCACGATACGCTATTCCTGCATGGTCACTTCACTGTCTGGCACAGGACCGTACCGACGGTGTTGCTGCGCTTCGAATTCGACGTGCCCGCCGACGATGAACACGATCTGCGCTTCAAGGCGATCAAGGTTCGCAAGTGCCTCAAAAGCGGTAAGCGGCGAATTTGGAGCCCGACTCGATCGAGTTTCGTTTATTTATCTGGAATGTGTAATCTCTCTGTAGAAAAAGTTATGCATCCACTGCGGTGGGTTGAACGAGGCGAGCTACTGTTGAATCTGCCATTCGAGCTGACCTGTCAATGTGCCACCAGCGTCCAACTGATGGCGTTCCTGCAACGGCTAGACGCCGAACACTTTCAGCCAGCCTATCAAGTGTGCCGCCGATTGGATCGGCTGGTCGGCGATAATGATGCGTTGCTCGCTCGCGAGTCGGACGGGTGAGTTGATTCTATATTGTGCTGAAGAACTTGTATTTGAATTAACGAGAACAAATCCTCAAAACATCCCCAGAACATGCTACATCGAACGCGATTTGTATGATGCGAAGCGAAAGCAAGTCATCATGACTATTAAACTGACGTTCCTGGAACTGGCGACCATCAAGCACGTTTTTCTGCGGCCTCCACGGGAAATGATATCGACGACATCGGACGATCCGAACGGTGCAGGTCTGCCGTTCATCGAGCGGATACTCGGTGATCCGTGGTCGTACATAAAAGGGAGTAATAACGCAATGCAGTGATCCGGCAGGGATTCGGAGCGATGGTCAGAGCCGAGCGATAACCCGTTCTGCTTCGAACTATTTTTTATATTTATTTTGTCTACATTTTCTCCATAGTTTCCATCAAATTAAATGTTGTTTTGCCAGTCACAGGTGGCAATGGGCAGAATAAGTCTGCATGCGTTACATTTTGAGCCCAAATTTACCCTAATTTGAGGCTCTGATATATAAGGTAATGTAGAGTACGACGGGGTATTTTTTGCATAGGGGCAATTTTTGCACCCCCCCCCCTTCTTATTTCCTTCAATAACGAAGATATTCTGCTTAATTTTTGATATCATATGTGATTTATCAAAATATCTCTATGAATATAGACTCTGATCGTCTAAGACCTCATAAACAAAAGTCATAGCCTTATAAGCAAGGCCCGGAACTTAGGGGCCTAAAAAAGTACGAGGCTAAAGAGGCTAAAAACAGTGAACAAGAAAAAAGGGTCTAAAAACCATGATTGT
>JANTBZ010046203.1:0-11247 GCA_024741255.1 Exechia fusca
GTCTTAGGTAAAGAAGCTTATTATAAAAAAAGCTAGCCGTATAGCAAAGTGGTAACATAGCACGTCTACGGTGCAAGAGGTCCCGGGTTCAAATCCAGCCGGAGCACATTACAAAAAAATGGCTTCGATTGAGCTTTGAAATGTGGATCTTTTAAACGGAGCTTCTCTTCCTTGCGAAAGCGAATCAGTATGAGGCTATCTATATTTCGTAATATAGATAGCCTCAATAAATTCGATTTTTTCATGGACAGCCGCTTCGCTAGCAGCAACCTGAAAGTTCGGTATTTAATTTGTTGTTGAAATCTGTGGGAGATCCAAACTGCAAACTCTTATGATGAGTGCTCGTTGAGCGCGAATGCATTGGTCCAATTGTTTGTTTTTTTTGGGTAAGGTCGTGTGCTAATCGGGTTCGTTGTTTGTTTCGTCTTCTCGCAGACTGCAGCAATGCGTCGGGAAGCTGTGCGGAGCACTCGTACGAAGTGCAGGCGAAGGGCAGTTTCAAGGTAAGTCAACATATTGCGATACACGTCTGCATTGAATACGCATTGCATTGCAGAGGTTGTTTTTAATTGATTTGCGGTTCACCAATCCGTTCCGTTTCGATTGATATTGTGATGTCGTGTGTTAATCGTGAACTTTTCCATTCCGTTTCGTTTCTTTTCGTCTAGCAAATACAAATCACCAAGTCCTCGTCGAAAAAGGGTTCAGACAATAGGTATTTGATTTTATTTTTATTTCATTCTGTTTATGTTTGTATAACCTCCAATGCGTACGCTTCATCATAATTTGCTCTACACTCTACGATCTGTGATTTATTGGCCATTACTTTGAGAGACAGTGCAGTCAGTGCAGGGCGAAGCACTTGTGCATAATGGCACTATGTCCGCATTTCCCTCCACCCGCCTCTCTCTGAATTCTCCGCCTTTGTTGATTTTTCGTTTGTTCTACGAATCAACTGATGCTGCTGCTGCTGCTGATGCTGTCTCAGGCAATGTCTGATATGAGTTATTGTATATTTCTGTTGAATTTTGTTTGGTCGAACTCATTTGATTAACCCCCCCGAACCGAAAGCCACAATCTCCAACTAACCAATTCAACCCGTATGTGTGTGTGTGCGTGCGAACAAAGCGGCGGAAAAATTATGTCCGGATGCTACTCCCCTTGGAAATATGTTGCAAACAAATTCGGTGTGAACACACAGAACACCACCACTAGGTAAAACCGGAAATGGATACACACACAACACACCCGAACACTGACACTCCTTCGACATGGACACGAATCAAAACTATACGCACGCAAATTGACATGATACTATCTACTACTTGTGTATAGTTGAATGCCGATGTAAGAACCAAATTACAGCGTTAAATTGTTTACAGGAATGCGTCTATTTTATCATTGAGTATTCTACTTCGACTAACGACTGTGTGTTTACTTGTTTCTGTCATTTCCACTGTAATATTCCTAATTTCTCATTCGCTGGCTATGGCTATATATCTTCGAGTTTTGTTCAACTGGTGGCTGAGTGAGTTGCCACTCTTGCAATGGTTCGCATTGTGGAACTGCTAACTCTGCGGCCCGTTTTGCGCTATCGGCTATTTTCACGTACACCTCATTCGAACTACTATCTGAATTACACACTGAAACACACAACATTCCACACGAAACACCTGTACACGCACACACCCTGCAATCGTATCGTATGTTAGTAGAGTGTATTTATTTGCTGGGTTCGTTAATTTTATATATCTTCTACTGACCTACCCGAAACCAAAAACGGTATCACAAACAGTGCCCTTACTTCATGGAACATATCTCTCTCGTTCTTACTCGCTCGTTATCGTTCGATGGATTATACTATACCAAAATACCAAAAACACACACACATACACACACGACCCGAACACCCACCAAAAACCCCACTCGCCTCTATTGTTCGTATTCCATTGGACCGTTGTTGCCCGTGTTTATATCCATCTCTCTGGTTTACTACTGTGCGTTCTACATAGTATATTTCTCTGTTTTCGTTCCTCCTTGTGTGTGCGTGTCCGATATATAATTGCATTCCTACATATCGTCGTGATCGTCTTCAACACATCACCATATCTCGTGCCGCAACACCTTCACCCCCAAAAAAATGTAGCACGATTGTAGTCTGTCGTCTACGCGTTTCGTACTTATATAATTTGGTTTCGATTTCTTTCTGTCGTCGTCGTCATCGTCGGTGACCATCGCTTATTGTGTGCGATCAGTCATTCACGGCCCGGCTCCGACTCGTTCAAAGATCTCGCCGATGGTACGCTCGTCCACCACCACCACAACCACCAGCATCACGGTGACCACATGACGTAAGTTCCGTCGTTTTTTTCGCATTTAAAAAGAAGTCCGTAAATTGTGAGCAAAGGATATAAGCACAAGACCCAAATTGACCAAAAAAGTCTACTTCGAAGCGCAAGACCAAAATCGACCCAAAAAGGACTTGGTATAGTCGACTGATTGGGTCTATTCAGGTCTTGCGCTTATTTCCCTGTGAAAACAGGAATGAAGCTCGAGACCGAAATCGACCCAAAAAGGAGTCCGTAAAGAACACAGTTTGGGTTGATGTGAGTTTTGTGCAAAGTCTACATTTTGGGTCGATTTGGGTTTTGCGTTTTTTCGTCCAGAGCTCTTTCTAAAGGACCCGCATTTTCACTAAATTATGGTCCATTTGCAGTTTCGCCGACGACGCCGCCCTACTGCACTACGAATTCCTCAACGAACCCCACCTGATGGCCCACCACCTCGACGACGATCCCGCCCTCGGCATTGGCCGCGAAACCGAGCACGACACCTGGTCGCCGCGCGTCGGCCCCGACATCTGCCGGCCGCTGTCGGCCGACCAGATCAAGCGCCAGGAGCACATCTACGAGCTGATCATCACCGAGAAGCGCCACTGCCAGATCCTGTGCCTCATGCAGCGCGTCTTCGTCGACTCGCTGCAGCAGCACTTTGGCAGCGCACCGGCGATGTGGCAGCGCCTATTCCCGCGCCTCGGCGACCTGCTGCGCCTGCACAAGGGCTTCCTGAAGCAGCTGCGCCAGCGCCAGGAGGCCGCCCCAATTGTGGACTCGATCGCCGACATCCTGCTCGAGTTCTTCTCGGGCGAGGCGGCGGCGCAGCTGAAGAGCGCCTACGGTGAGTTCTGCAGCAACCATCAGGCCGCTGTGGAGCTGTTCAAGATCCTGAACACCGATGCCCGATTCCGGACGTGGCACACGCACAAGCAGACGAACGCGCTGCTGAAGCGCAAGGGCATCCCGGAGTGCACGCTGTTCGTGGTGCAGCGACTGACCAAGTATCCGATTCTGATCAAGGATCAGCTGAAGCTGTGCGCCGATGCCGCCGAGGCGGCGACGGAACGCGAGCGGTTGCAGCGGGCCTATGAGCTGATCAAGGATATTCTGTGCGATGTTAATGCACAGGTGGCGCAGAAAGAGATCGACGATCGGCGGCAGGAGATCTACAAGCGAATCGATCCGAAGTCGGAGACGACGTATCGCGGCAAGAACTTCAAGAAGTCGGACATTCTGACCGACAATCGGAAGCTAAAGTTCGAGGGCGAGGCGGAACTGATGCAGGGCCGGGGATCGAGCAACCGGACGGTGCGCGTGATTGTGCTGTCCGATTGTCTGTTCTTTTTGCAGGAGAACGCGAAGGAGAAGAGCAAGTTGCAGCTGCAGTTCTTTCAGCCGGAGGGCAAGGCGGGCGTGGTGTCGCTGCAGCGGCTGATCGTGCGGTTCAAGGAGTCGAAGAGCAAGGAGTCGCGAGGCATTTATCTGATCTCGTCGGGACCGTCGCCCGAGATGTACGAGCTGAAGGTGAAGAAGCCGAAGGACGACCAGGTGTGGATGCAGGCGATTCAGGCGGCGGTGTCGGCGTGTCCGCAGAACTTGCCGATGGCGGATGCGGTTGGCGGTGGCGGAAGGGCGAGCGTGAGTGGGGCGACGGGTGGTTTGATGGACGAGGAGCAGCAGCAGCAGCAGAAGGACGAGGAGACGGAGGCGACGCGACGGGAGCTAATTGGTGAGTGTGTGGAAATGGGTAAGAAGTGGAATTTTCGTAATTACTACTTGGCACACATATTTGGTCCTTCGTGCCGGATCGAACAAAATCCCATTGCGAAAAGCACGACAAGGCGATTCAAACACGTATTCATCTCATTCTCCCACCCAGCCAAAATGCGCTCCAACGACATCGACCACGCCATCCTCATGGAGCAGAAGATCGCCGCCCAAGCCGCCTACCTGCGCCAGCTCGGCCACACCGAACTGCCAGCCGCCTGCACCTCGGCCAACACGGCCGACCACCATCTGGCCGCGTTCGGCAGCTACCGCCATCTGCTCGGCCGCACCGACGACCAGGCCATGCGCTGCGACACCGCCGATCTGACACGGCGGGCCGTCTGCACCGTGCAGGAGATCGCCACGCTGACTGGCACTCTGTACCAGTCGGCGACCGGTGTCGAGTTGCCGCTGCGTGTCGCCTCGCTGACCGTCGGCGATTCGTCGCACGGCGGCCGCTCCGGCACGGATGGTGGCGGCGGCGGCGGCTGCGGCGGTCGCAAGATGGGCCTGACCAACAGTCAGGGTGGTGGCGCCGGCGGTCATGATTACGCGCCCGCCACGTACAAGCATCCGTCGCGGGCGGAAACGTTCAGCGGCTTCGATGAGCGCATGAGCCGACTGATTTCGCCGTGGCGCGATGCCGTGGTCACGTCACTGTCGCACTCGATGGGCGGCGGCGGCGGCGGCGGCGGCAGTGGCGCCGCATCGGCGGCCAACAGCACCGGCAACGTCAGTCAGACCACCGATTCGGCGTCGCCGGTCGCCACGGCCAGCAGTTCGCCGTCGCACAGCGCCAACGCTGAACCGCTGAACGGCGGATGCCCAACGGTCAATGGAGGTGGCCCTTCTGCCTCGGCCGCCGCCGCCGCCGACCGTTCTTCGACCGTTTCCTCGCTGGACACGCTGCAGCTGCGCCACGCGACCGGAGCGGTCGCGGCGACCGCCCAGGACCATCACAATGCGCTGCTGGTCGCGCATCACTTGCACGCCGTGCTGGCGGTCGTCCATCAGCAGATCACAACGATTGCGGCGCTGCAGCACGAGCTGCGCGACCACCCCAAGTCGCTGTACCGGCCCGACGTGCAGCTGGAGGAGCTGCGGAACTTGCAGGACAAGTTCCAGGAGGAGAAGGCCAGCTGGCAGCGACAGCGCGACGCCCAGGAGGCGGAGCTCGGCGAGCGTGTGGAGGAGCAGCGCGTGCAGCAGAAGCGGCTGCAGGAGGAGGAGAAGGATATCCGGGAGCAGCGGGAGCAGTTGTTCCGGATGATGGAGAAGCGGCGGGCGGCGGATAGTGTGGCGGCGGCTGCAGCCGCAACTCTGTTGAGCGGTGGCGGAGGTGGTGCGCTGGTCGTCGAGATGAGGCCGACCGATATGGAAGGCCATTATCATACAACGCTGGGGCATGTTGATTCGTTTGGATTTGGTGGCGGTGGGGTGGAGAGGCGAAGCAGTACTAAGGAGCGGATGTCGAGTCGTGAGTTATAAGTTATAATCCATATATAAGTCTCGAAGTATTCTCTATGCGATCGAGACGTAAGACTGCATACGAAAAAGTCTTTATAAGACCCAACGCGGTCTGCAATTATTGTTGGACGGGATTATGTAATTTCAATATTCGATAATCCCGTCAAACAATTGCTTGCCCAACGACTATTCGCGGCTTATTACTTTCGGTCTAAAACAAGTCCAAATATCGTGTTTTTCTTGTTGTTGTTTTCTCAAAATATTCTCACCCTTCCGCACAGATTCCAAATCCCTATTAAGCAATGTGCCCAAACCGAACGCACTCAACGCGAGTGTCAAACAAACGCTGCCCCTGAAACTCTCCAGCAGCAGTGCGAAATCCAACGAACGGACGAAATCGCACGGTGCATTCCCGGTGACGCCCGGCGCGGGCACGATAACGCAAATTCTGCCGCTGAAGTTGTCCGATCGAAAGGTGAGTGTCCTAACACTTTTTATTCTGTCCCTGGTTTCAAGAAAACTTATTCGTACCATTCGTGGGCGAAACGGGTTTCTCTTTAGAATATCTCCGAAGCTCTACATGATTTTTAAGATTAGGCGATATTCATGCAATCCATTTTGTTTCATAAATTCCAAAAAATATTTGCATTTTTAATTTGTCGTTCAAAGTGTCGAATTCCAAAGTTTTACACTCGGATCATTCGTGGTAGCACTATCATACGTGACTGACAGAGCAATATATGTAAGTAAAGCTGATATATTCATAACAAATCGACAGAACGCGCATGCGGTTTTGTGTTTTGGTTCAAGCGTTCATGGCGAGAGTTGCCGTTTCGTGTACATTCATAAATTTTAGACAATTTTCTATATCTCTGGAATTTGTTCTCTGCAAATCTCGGATAACCAATGAAAATCGCTAGAATTTATTAGAAAAATTGAAATCGGAGACATTTATCCTAAAAAGTCTCTGCAAATCATTGAACATCGCTGTTCATAAATTTCTTCAAACCACTGAATCGTCGAGAATCGTTCAGTTTTCACAAACTGCATTTCCGGGAATTACAGGAAAACATGTCAAGTACTTTTCAGTTTGAAAAAAGAAAGAACATTGAACAAATCTTAAACGGAAACCCTGTTCATGTTTCTCTTGGTCATTGCCATTGCTCTCTGCTGTCTCGTATGCGGAAGCAGCGCATACGCGGTTGTTAGTGCGACCACGAATGGTCCGATTGGTAAAACTTCGAATAAAACAAATACAATAATAAATAATTGTGTGGCACTACAACCCAATACAGGTCTTGGCCTCCCTTCTATACTCTCCTTGTATGTGGAGAGTAGCAGGACTTCATAATCGGTTTCGGGTTTAAAGATGCCATGTGATTAGCACAGCGATCAAAAGAGTAGCCCTAGGCAACATTTAACATCCTTCGTGAGGCAGGTACTCTACCCCTACGCCACTCAGACGACGAATTTTATTTACCGATAATTCTTGTGTTAAACGTGAAAACGTGTTTTAATCATTATTTGGAATCTTGAAATCATTACTGGAATTCGACGAGTCCATTGGAAAATAATGTATATAAATCAATTTTGTGTATGTCCAATATACCTAACCCGTCTAACAATTGAAGACCTTCAGAATTCTTATAAATTAATGTTGTCTTTTCAATGCATCGCAGTTGAACACCTCGTCGCCTTCGCCCTCCGCCGCCGCCGCTGCCGCTACCATCCAATCCAATCACACGCGCACCGGCAGCAGTCCGGCCATCGTTCAGCCGCACACCGTCGCCGCCGCCGTCACTTCGCCCACCGGCGCCACTGCCCGGCTGTCCTCCTCCTCCTTCTACACCGCCAACAGCGGCGTCGCCGCCGCCGGCCGCTACGAGCAGGATCGCTCGCGTGCGTCCCGACGCAGCGACACCGCACTGATCTCGTCCCGTCTGCACTCGCTCTCGAACTCGGGCGGATCGCCGAACGCCGGCGGCGGTGCTCCGGCGGTGCCCCAGCGGCACTCGCACAAACACCCGCCGGCCGAGGCGGCGGCGGCGGCGTCCGTTGGCTATGCGGCCTCCATGTCCGGCATGGTGGCGGCCACCACGATTCAGCCACTGTACCAGCAGCGAGCGGCGGCGGCTGCGGCGGCGGCGGCGGCCGCTGCAACTGCAGCCGCCACCGCAGTTCAGGTGGCCGCCGCCCCGTCGGCAGCGGCGACGGTGCCGAGCATCGATCACCTGAAGAGCCAGCAGGAGGAGATATACTTCTGAGAGCGGCGGAGAACGAAGGGACTGAAGAGTACCGCAAGGAGCGCAAAGAGAGCCAAATGAGAGCGACAGAGAGGGAGAGAGAGAGAGAGAGAGACAGGAAGACCCAGAGACCGGACAATATGTACACGTAACGTTCGCTTTCGGACGCTAGACACACATTCACACAAACACAAACATACACTGCGGTCTGCTCAATTCATAGAGGAAAAAAGAGTTCAATTTTACGTACGCTCAATTATTACTATTGGCTCACGCGCGCGCACGCGATTGCATTTAAATGTTAGTTGATGATCGTACTATTCTAATTATAGTAGGCAGTTAATATTATTATTATTATTATTACGTAGTAGTAGTAGTATTGAGTGCGCGCTTTTTTGCGCGCATATCTCAACTATATTCTAACACACACTTCAAACACACACACATTCCACACTTGAACCACGCGGTGATGCTACAAAAGTACATAACACAATAATAATGAGATATATATATTCTATACAGATTTGCTTCCCCTACGCCCTACATATATACATAATATGAAACTATTAAAGATACAAACCGATATATACGTTGAATATAACACCACAACCCAGATTGTTTGAATACGCGAGAGTAATAATCAGGACACGGTGGCGCATTGATTGATTGATGGAGATTGATTTATTTGTATTAAATACATCCACGTTGGGAGCGAACATATACAGGAATTATGTAATATTAGACCGACACCGGCCCGGTTCGGTCGGCCGGTTTCGGGCAAAAATTGAGAGGAGAGTTCTGGATAGTAAAATGATTTCGAGGGGACTGATAAAACGGTGACGACGGAGACGACAACGACGAGGACGATGTGTGTCATAGTTTTCATAGTATTCGTGTGTTTCTTATCTAGAGAATCGAGACTGCGATGGACTGACGACTGTGTGAGTGTGACATTTGAATTGTGTGAGATTTACTTTAAAATAGTTTATTGGATTTATATTTGTTTCGGGTCGTAATCTGTTCTTGGTTTAGTTTGAGATGACTTGACATTCATGTATCGCTGCGCTCGAGCACAGGTGATTTGTGTTGATGTGTGTTCGAGAGTGTGTGTGGTTTGGTTTTATGGCATTAACTTTGTCGATATCAATACAATTATATCATCTATATGCATATCATATACTCTGACTTATAAAAGAAATCCAACGTAACCCAAATAAGTGTGTTTTGTGATGTGCGTAAGATGGTTGAATGGTACTTCGCTTCGTCGCATGTCGTCGTATTGTGCGCGCATATAACATTAAAATTATGTATATGTGTGAGTGTGTGACGTGTGTATGTGTGTATTTTTGTCTGTATGTGTTTCTGAATGGAGCATGCGAATGATTCCATTCTTATATACTTATACCATACTTTTTCACTTACAGGCAATTGTAATTAAATCTGTTACTTTAAAAATCGTTTTCCCCTTTTACCTAAAACATAACCCGCTGTGCGACACATTCGCCCGTGTGTGTGTGTGTGTTCCATTTAAGTGTAAGTGTTTCCGCTCCCGTCCTAATTCAAATCCCTCCGGAAGCCATCCTCGATCGTCGGATCAGCGATCATCGACGAGTTCGGATCGGTGAGCATCTGGTAGGCGACATAGTCCATCGTTCCCAGCTCCAGGTCGATGGGTCGCAATGTTTCGCTGAGAAAGTCCCGCGACAAATCCGATGTGGATGAGAAATCTGCGGCGGAAATAAAGATCAATATTCGCCGGATCGGAAATCATTGATCAACGCCGTTAAACACATACCGGTCAGAATGATTTCCGGTATACTGGTGGGGGTGATGGGCGACGACAGCGTGTTGCTGTTGTTGCTGTGATTGGTCGTGTGCATTGTCTGGCCACCGCCGAGCATTTCGTTGGCACCACTCACGCTGTTGTTGCCCAGCGACTGTTGTTGCTGCTGCTGCTGCTGTTCCAACAGACCATTGAGGATGTCGTCGCTGCTCATTTTGGTTGTCAGCTGCGACGATTGCTGGATATTTTGCTGCTGTTGCTGCTGCTGTGGCTGTTGTGGTAACGTTGCATCCAGATTGTTCAAGTCGAATTGATCGTCGAACGGAAACTGCAGGAGAAAAACCAAGATATTGAACAATTATTTTGCTCATAGGTGCGATGTGTCGGGCACGTACCGTTGCATAGTTTGGCGAGTTCTGCTGCGTCTGTCCCATAAAGTCCTGTGCGGGACTGTCGACCTGCGAATGTTTGGCGGGACATTAGTGAGCACGGACAATGATGCACGGACAAATACTAAGCATAGATAATTTAAAAATAATAATAACAACTACCATAAATCATCGCAATACCCCCGTCATTGATCTGTGTGGGAAAACACTCGTTGAAAATCGACATAAATCATATACGGACTCGACACCAAAATGATGATGACTGAACGGAAACACGTGCTTAATCTGCATGCAGTATTTTCAATTGTGTGTGATTGAGAGGGTTGAGGTGAGTGTGTGTTGTTGGTTTGATTGTTGAACCTGCACTTGAGCCGTCCACGTGCAACCCGAATCGACTAAGCTCTGGACCAATGTGGCCCAGTCCTGCGGGAGCGCGAACACAGAGTAGACACACATAGATACAATCGCGCGAGTGATGGGCGAGAGCAGCACGATTCACGGACAAAATGGACCGCATGAGAGAACAGCGAGCAGTACGGCAAATGTTAGCGCAGAATTCGGATAATACATTGAATGTGTGGCGCACATGAGCATATGTACACACGGATCGTAGTTTGATGCTAATATCACGGGTGTCACAACACACACTTACCAATGAGAAGTTCTGAAAGTGCTGCTGAATCGATCGATTGACCAGCCACTCGTTGGTGCCGAACTGGTCCGCTTGCCTGCGCGGCGCATTGGAACGGAATAAACGATATAGTATTTGCGATCGAATTCGAAAGCATCGGAAATTCGCGTGTTCAACGAACCGGTTCTTGTTGTCCACCGAGTGAGCGGAGGCCGGACTGCAAGGGGCGCTGATGTTGCTCTCGCCGAACGACGTCGATATCGAGCTGGTGCTGCCGCCGTAGTTCGGACTCGGCACCGGACTCGGCCGGCGCTTCGGGCTGCGGTAGCTGAGCAGATTGTTGCTGCTCGAGAGCTGCTGCTGCTGCTGCTGCTGTTGCTGGACGTTGGTGTTCTGTAACTGTGGTGGAAAATGTAAGTGTAATGTAATGTAAGTCATTGGCCCATGTCATGTAACTATGGTAAGGTACAATGTTAGCATATATGATATAGCCAAGAAGCATTACATTCTAAAAACACAATCGGTTTTATGAACTTTCTTGTGCTCAAATCAGCAGATACTCAAACATGAACATTTTTTTCATAAGCGGAACATCCTGCCCTTTAATTCAGGAAATATTTGAATTGAAATC